>JASDQU010687608.1:40353-59894 GCA_032191745.1 Picea mariana
GAGATTCATCCGCCTTCTAGTGGTCAGCATCGGTGGATCCTGGTTGCCACCGATTACTTTACAAAGTGGATTGAGGCTATTCCCACCCGGAACACCAATCACACTGTCATCATAAACTTTCTGCAGGAGAACATATTTTCCATATTTGGCTGCCCCAAGAGATTGGTCACTAAAAATGCTGCTACATTCAAAGATAAACACTTGGTGAAATTGTGTGAAGAGCTGGGAATTCAGCTGGTACATTCCACAGCCTACTATCCGCAAGGGAATGGTTTAGCTGAGTCATCAAACAAGAGTTTAGTCAGAATCATAAAGAAGCTACTTGAACAAAATGCCAGAGGTTGGGATTCCAAACTGAAGTTTGCCTTGTGGGCTGACAGGGTAACATGTAAGAAATCAATTGGTACATCTCCTTTCAAGTTGGTATATGGTACTGAGGCCATATTTCCTATTCAACTTGCATTACTGGTTGCAAAATTCTTACAAGAAACTGATTCTGAACCAAGTGATTTGACTAGCAGGATTCATAATTTGGTAGAACTGCAGCAAGATAGAGAGTAGCTCTTGGAAAAAACTGAATTGCATCAGGAAAGGATCAAGCAAACTTTCGACAAGAAAGTCAAATCATATGTCTTCAAAACAGGGGATTTGGTCTTAAAGTGGGATGTAGCAAGGCAGGAGAAAGGGAAACAAGGAAAATTTGAGGCTCTTTGGACAGGTCCTTTTGTCATAACAGCGGTGCAGCAGAACAATACCTTTGTTCTCCAAACTCTTTCAGGCAAGCCAGTATCAGGGGGCCCTTTCAACGGGCGCTTCCTGAAGATCTATTTCTCATAAGGCTTCCTTTGAAGCTAGGTTCTTCTTGTACATATTTTCTTTTTCAGTTCTGTTTTCTTTATTTCTGTCGTTCAAATAACTCCATGCCCAATGATACTAGCAACTATTTTTCAAATGTCTGTTTCAAATTGCAATAAGGCTACTGAGTCTAGCTAGGTTCTTGGTCACCTCACAGGGAGATGCCCATCCCAGTTGGAGTCAAATGTTAACTCCCAAAATGAAACCATCCTTTTGGTTGAGTTTCGTAGTGGATAGCATGGCTATCGGTAGTGTCCTCAAGTTATTTTTCAAGTTTTTATAGCTGCAAAACTTAGGTTTTGGTTTTGTCTTAGAAAATAATTTGACCCATAAAGTATTCTTTTCAAAATTTTCATAATTCACTTTCCACAGCTAACATGTGTCCAAACGTTGAGTGTGCGCTGTGGAAAATGGCCACTTTCAGCAGCTAAGGAGCTCTTTTCATAAGTCTTTGCGCTGTTGAAAGTGGTGAATTTCAAAATGTGCAAGAATCAGTTTCGCGGGTCGTGCGTTGGTGAAAGTGAAAACTTTCCGCAGCTAAGGAGCACTTTTATAAGTCACGCGCTGAGGAAAGTCAAGAATTTCAACAGCTAAGAGGGGTTTTGCACAGGGTCACGCGCTGGTGTAAGTGGCAAGTATGAACAACTAACAGAGGCATTTTCCACGGGCCGTTGGTTGAAGAAAGCGGGAATCACGTGCGTGATATCCACGTCTGAAGGCAATGATGATATGATCATCCCATGTTAGGCAAATCCAAATCATGCGCTGATGAGAGTGGGTAATGATGGAAACTCAATTCTTCACGTCAGAGTAGGATTGTGATGCGAATTCGGCTCAGAAACTCACGCTCTATAATCATGGCATCACAGATGTCAAGCTCGAATGCAGTGGTGCAAGTACAGAGGAGGTACCGCTGGCATGATAAGCATCAAATCAATTCGTTGTTTCCAGATCATACCCTGTTCACGGAGGTTTATCAAAATTTCAAATGTTTTCAAACAGAGCTGAATCCTGAAGTGCTTTCCACAGCGCAGAACCTCGGCTCGACCAGCAGTTGCAGGGGTTACAAATTTTCGGGATCTTCGAGCTACAGAATGGTGAGAAAACACAGTGGTGCTCTACTCAAGAGAGAGTTGGATAGCATGTCCTTTTTACAGACACACCCCGAAGTCCAGAGACATTTTTCAAACGTAGGGTGTATTGGGTTCGTTGAAAGATTGCAAATTGGTTGCCACCAGGCTACAGTATAAGCTTTTGCCAAGACTTTCGATGGGAACAAAGCTCTTGTCAGGTCCATGGAAATTAGAGTGGATGAAGCTGTCATTGTTGCAGCTACAAGTTTACCAAGAACCGGTCAGAGATGGATTAAAACCACTGCTCCTAAATATTTGGATTTCAGAGTTTATTTGAAAGAGGGGTACAAGCACAAGGCATGGAAAAAAGGTATGCTAGTTTCTTATCTAGACGAAGAATGGCAGGAACTGTTCAAAGGTATCCAATTGGACATTACCTCGGAGGGAAGGTATGATAAACTTATGATGTACCACTTCAAACTCCTGGATCATTTCACAGGAAAGACCCCTCTTAATTTTCCTTATTTCCTACATAAAATTTTGACTAAGGTTTGCAAGAAGATTAGAGCTCAACCCTTGAACATAAAAACTACTTGGTGTCACTTCGGCCTCATAAAATTGACTATCTTGGAGGAATTGAAACAACAGAGAAGGAGCTGGGAGAATTTCCTATTCTAGGAAGGTTTTGAAACACAAAACCAGGTTGCAAATGAACAGGGGAAGGGTTCAAAGAAACAATCATCTCCTCAAAGCATTTCAAGAAAAAGAAGGACCCTGCCAGGACCTCCAGAAGACAGAATATCTGGAGTTAAGCCTCACAGGTTGAAGAGAAAGTTAAACTTTGAACAGACCACAGAGCAGACCACAGAGTAGACCACAGAGCAGAACACAGAGCATCCTACAGAGCAGAGTATAGGGAAGAGAACCAATATACTAAACTTTCCCTATTCAGATTCAGAATTAGAGCAGCAAGATCAATGCCCTGTCACCAAGAGTCCTGAGCAGTCAGCTGAGTGTGCACAAAACTATGAAACCTTCAATCAGATAGAACAGGGAGAAACATCAAAAAGCTCCAAGTCAAAGAAGTCTCAGAAGATCAAGCATTTGAAAGAGGTCATAGCTCAACAAGAGGTCTTGGAGCGGGTGATTAAAGAAAGGTATAAGAAGTTGTCTGATAACTTCGCCAAGACCAATGCTGCGTTTGAAAGATTGGATAAGGAAAGTGTTAGAGAGAAGAAGAGGAAGAAAAAACTCACTAAAGACTACAACGGCCTGTGGTGGCTTCCTAAACGCCTCAAAAGGCAGATAAGGAGGTTGAAACAAAAACTAAGCCAAAAACCCCATCTAGATCTGAAGGTACTCATTCAAGTCACCATTAATATGCAAGGTGAGAAATCGGAGACACACTGAGCTTTGTTGAAATCAAATTTTGGATGTGAAAACTCATTTTGAGCGCAACCGGGACTTTCACCAGCGCAAAGCTATTACTTTATGACCCGTTAGTTGTGTAAAGTAACAACTTTCAACAGCTAACCCGCGAAAAATTAAACGAGTGTGCTGTTGAAAGCTGGGAAAGTAATTTTTGAAGCCAAGGACACGACAGTTCATTCCAAACAGGTTTTGAAGGGGATCTAGTGTATCAGTGGGCTATCAGATCACATGCAAAGGGTTCAACATCAGAGGTTCGAGAGAATTTTGGTAACACATGCAAAACCATTTCCTCAAAAATCGGCCATGAACGTTGGGAGATCCAACTGTCAAGACAGGTGTCCTGCTATTCTTCACCACATTGCAGATACCAGGAGCTGAAGGATGTAGATGGCGAATTTTGGAGATTGAAGACAGTTCGACTTTTAAGTTTAGTTGTTAAAGACTTTATTTTCAAGTTGTTTAGATAGAATTGAATTGTCTTTATTAAATACAGATCCATGTTTTTAGGATCTGTATAACTGTTTGTAAGAGGCTATAAATGCCTACTTTTGATATGAAACAAGGTTTCAAACTGGGAGAATTTTTATGCCATTGTATAGACTCTTTTTGCATAAATAAAGTGGAGTTTCCTTTCGTTTGCAATCCCAAAATTATTCACCTTTCATTCTCTGTAATTTAATTTCAGTTTATTTTAGTTCATAAATACTGTTACCTCTTTGTTGAACTCATAGGCTTGAAATTAGAGGATTCCTTGCTGTCTTGTATTAGGCCCTACTTTCACTAGTATTGGCAAATCAAGAATAGTTTTCTCCATACTCTATTTCAATTATTGGATCTGGTTATTGTTTACTGAAAGAACTTTATCTTTGAATGTGTGATGCACTATTTCTTATACAAACCATTGAAGACCCCATTGTCCCAAATACATAAAAATCATTATTTTTAAGTTACCAAGCACCTTTGGTCTACAACCACAAAGGGTTTCTTGGAGTGATAACAACAGGAAAAACACGCAGTTCAGCAGTAGGTCCATGTCATCTAGATTAAAGTCATGGTAGTGACCCAGAGACTCTAGCTAGTACAGGATGAAGCCTGCACACTTTTTGAGGAGATAGAGGGACAAGGAGCACAACTATAACAAGTAGTCACCTCGATGGAACAATGCTTGGAAGGACTAGTCACAGAGAAATTCATCCAAAAGTTCACCAAGTAGGAGTCTCTGGCGAAGCAGTAAGTTGAGGTAGCTCGAGCCAAGATCGAGGCCTTCGAAGCAGAGTTTCCTAGACAAGAGTGACTCGGGACGAGTCACAGGTGAGTGTTGGGGGCATGTTGGCTCTTAACCAAGTTTTTGAGAATCTTGGTCATGTTTGACCAATTTTGGGACTTCAACAGGCTGGTCGAAGATGAAACACCCAAAGGAATTAGAGATCGTGGGATCTCGCCCCCTTTTACGGTATTTTTGGGATTTAGGGTTTATGTAATGGGTACAGGATGTCGGCCTATGGGTTTACCCATTTTTAGGCCCCATTTGTAATGTATAAATAGATATCTAGGCGATGTAAGAAAGACTAGACCTAGTAGAATCGACATAGTGCAGATCTAGAGGCTTTGTGCATACTATGTGTTAAGACTTGCAGAGCTAAGTGCAAGTGATTGTAAGAATCTTGTGTGCAGACTGTGTAAGAAGGCTTTGTCCTGTGACCTAGCTCAGGGAAGGAGGATCTAGCGAGGTGTGTGCATATCTCTTATCCTATGTGGAGTGGGTTCTATAGATTTGTGCATGTACGAAGATTGAAAGTAGATAATAAAGAAGAAGAAGAGTTGGTGGACATAGCCCCACACTGGAGTGAACCACGTACATCATGTGTTGTGATTGCTTTGTGCTATTGATGTGATTTATGCTTAGTGTTGAATATTTATGTATGTTAGATGCATATGATGTGGTATCTTAGTTCTTAATAACATGAATGAATGCTAGATCTGTTGATGCTATGTGCTAAATGGTTAGATATGCTTAGATCTTGTTGAATACTATGTTGTTCTGTAATTAGGGTTTTAACTTGTGACGTGAATAAGTGTAAAAGCTAATGAATGTTAACTGCTAAGTTCTCTATTAAGTATTATAATCATAGATATATGTCCTAGCTAGGCTGTAGACACTTGAGTCCTACACCCCCTGCCTCTACCTCAGGCAAGACTTCATCTGCTTTGCAGGTGTTGCTAAAAGGGCTAATAGTTAGGGTTTTGTTGGTGTGTTGTTGAAGCACTGTGTGCAGACTGTGCAAGAAGGATTTGTGTTGTGACCTGTTGATGGGGCTTAAATCCACTGATTCAACAACAGGAACCAAACCCACCACCGAGGCCCAATTAGACTCTGTAGCGTTTGGAGTGGAATGGTTCTCCAGATCTTACAATCTGACCAAATTATCGATAAGATTTTGTGTTTTCTGGTGAATGCTCTTCCTTCGGTTAAGACAGTTTTTTCGGTAATTTCTCTTAGGTGGGGAAGGTAAAATAGATGCAAGCCAGTATAAACCAACTTGACTAAGATAGGACAAGATTTTCAACTATTGGGAAGGGGTCGAGCTTGGGATAACCCGCTACTTGAACATGCAGACAATGATCCTATGCAAAAGGGATTAGTAATAATACTTTAACCGAAAGAGCATCCAACTGTTGTCTGAGAAAGCTACTTAACATAAAGAAAACACATATATGATCAAGATTGGTAAGCAAAATAATTCATCTACCGATACATTCATCACATAGTTGAGGTAAACTACTTAGCATAGAGAAATAAATACAACTGTAATCAATGTCACGATAAGAAAAATAATTCATCTACCAAGACATTCATCACATATAAGCACAATGATTTACTTTCATCATTTAAAGCAAGGAACATTAAAACATTGCACCAGATAACTTGACAACAGAATTAATTTCTCTTACTCATTTACTGCAACATTCATGGAATAGGAAAGGAAGTGATTCTTCTCCAACTCCAATCACATACATCTGATGAAAATAGTTCGTCTCTAGTCCAGAAGGACTTCTTAATTCGTAGCAGTCTCAAAATAATTATCAACAACCAAAATAAAAAGAGTTCTTACAACAACCATCGGCCCTTGACCATCGGTCGATGTTCTATTTATAACATAAAGTCTTAACAATAATTAACGGTAAAATACAATTCGAGCTAATCAAAAATCGCTACGTGGCATCATCATCTAATAGTATTTCAACAGTACACCTGAGTTGTTTCTTGGAAAGGGTGGACTCTTTCATAATCAGACCATCTGATAAAGAGTTCTTCATAGGTGTTGGCCCATGGAAACCTGTGTTGTTCCATCGGAGCCGCATAGACTCCCCTGATGTCTGCCGCGTGCGCCCGATATTTTGTGAGGTTGAAGTTCAACTTCTGAAGTATGGCTCTGGCTTTGATTGGATGTCCTACGAACATTTGTACTTTCCCAGGT
This sequence comes from Picea mariana, assembly GCA_032191745.1. Classification (NCBI taxonomy): domain Eukaryota; kingdom Viridiplantae; phylum Streptophyta; class Pinopsida; order Pinales; family Pinaceae; genus Picea; species Picea mariana. The sequence goes on from JASDQU010687608.1 coordinate 47,192, forward strand.
TTTTCATCGGTAACCTTTGCACATTCTTCGGCCCATGATGCATCCTACTCAGCGCATAGCTTAATTATTTCATTTACGTTCATAAACATATTGGGGGTACCATACTCAGGGAGTTTGATGTCTTTCATTATATTGTTGATTTTATCCCAGTGCTTTTGACATCTGGCCCATTGTCCTTGGATTTCTTCGTGTGGGATTCGAGACATTTTGGCCCAGTATTCGACCGATCGCTTCATGCGATTGAGACTTCTTTTACTTACTATCTGAATGTCGTGGTCTTCCTTTTCTCAACCTTTCTGGACTGCCTCAATAAAATCAAGCCTCTCCACTGCCTGTTGCGCCTTCTCACACCATCACTCCATTTCCTTACATGTTGCGAGGGCCATGAGAGTGTCTTCCTAGAATTTGGCTATATTTGAGATTAACTACTGTCTTTCCTTATTGAACTCATCGTAAACTTTACCAAACTCGTCTTTTAAATACACAGTTGTCTATGTAGCACCCTTATAGTAATCGACAAGATGGTGCAAGTGTTAGAGCTCCTTTTGGGAAGTGGCAAGATCCTTTTCATCTCTCTTGGCTCTGTCTTGGGTGGCCTTCGAGAGGGATTTTCCCACACCAATCATCTCAGACATACAGGCGTCTGTTGTATCGATTGACTTCTCCTCAATGACAACTATGATGGATTGATATAGGGTGATTCTTCTCTTCTTTGCAGTCCTCTAAATGATAGCCTTTCTCTTTTGATCGTAGGATATCGCATAAATGTCTGTGACCTCATCTACCGGGTCTGGTATCTGTTGATCACCCCATGTGATATTATTTCCCAAGCTTCCCGCAGTGTAAATTTGTTCGAGAGTGGGCTCTCAAACTTCTTCATTCTGCCTTGTAGATCCAACTTCTACTTGTTGCTCACTGGGGATCTGAGTATTGGGCAGGATAGAGGTGTCTTGTATGGACTTGTCACTAACTTTCTCATCAATCATGGAACTGCTGATTTCCTTCTGCGGAGGCTCATCACCCTGGCCTACATCTATTTCCGGTTCATCGGACTTTCCTGTGTGGAGATTACCTTCAGCTTCAGCTTCCTTTTGTGGAATTCCCTCATCCTAAATCCCAAGCCCAACAGAAGAGACCTTTTCAGGACTTGGGGAAAATATCTTTTCGGGACCTTCTTCTTCTTGGATCTGCACCAGGGTGCCATGAGAAGGCTCTTTGCTCTCGTCATCGTTGTATATATGTATTAGCGTGCTCAAGGGGTTGGGAGATTGTGTCTCTATCGATACCTGACCCGTTTCTGGTTGAGTTGTTCCTTCTCCCGAGAGAATAATTGGTGATATCATATATTCGGGATTACCCAACCCATTAGTGCTATCGATGGATGTGAGACTAGGATTGCTAGGTTCTGTCGGAACTTTCTGGATGGTAACTGAAATTTTGGGACTTATGGTAAGATGTGGGTTATCCTGCATCTATTTCATTAGTAGATGATACTGCTGGTATAAAAGTGCGCCACTTTCTTGAGTTGTTTGATCTTCAGGGAAAATTCTTATTTGTACCAGGGATTCTTGATGAGTCTCTATGACCTCAATGTATTCTTGGGGGTTATTTGTTTTTTCCTCCAATTCATATTCTACTGTTGCTTCAGGGTGTTGGCCAACTCTTTGAATTGCTTACTCCAATAGCATGGCCTGCTCTTCATAGCTCAAAGCTCTAAACCTGGTTCCTCTAGGATCGGCCTTTCTGGCTACCACCATATCCCAGTCTTGAGTGTTCTCGGTGAATATTTCATCCTCAAACCGATCATGGGCATAAGGCCAACAGGATGATACCCATGACGCGTGTTGTAGGACCAATCCCTTGGGATCGTGTTTGTGAAATTGGCTAGTTTGGAACCGAAATTCCAATTGAACCAGCCCAAGTTGTTTAGCATGCGTGGTGTCTTTGACCATGCAGAAGCCAATATGGAATCCATACAGTATGAAAGCTCGCTTCTTGTCTTTCGCTAAAGTTGCATTGTATCCTTGTATGACAGTTTGATAGTATATTTCTCCTAATACTAGCCGGTCAGGAACATAAAGGGGTGATAAATGTGGTGCCCTTGTGGCGTCGAAAACCCTGATGTAGGTTTCTCGTTCGTCTAAATACCAGTGACCGATTTTGACTATGACCTTCTTTTCTTTGTCTGATAATATAGAGAATTATCTCTTAAAGAGTAAGAAGTAAATGGGCGCAATAAAATGATCACAGATAACAGCATAGGATTTCCTGTACCCATTTTCCCACAGTATGTTATAGTACACATGGATTGCGAGCTCCAAAGGGTGCCAATTCAAGTTCATCCCAACAAAATCATTCCTAGCGCAGATGACGTCCAGTAGATATGAAGCCATGTATAAGGTAGGAGTATCTCCTTCCTTTGGTGCCTAAGCTTGTTTTATGCATGTGCTCAACTGTTTGGAGATGATAGCACTCCAATTGAAACTAGTACCTGAAACGATGACTGTAAAAGCCAGAGGCATCCAAGCTTCCGAAAACCGGGAGCAGTCTTTCTCCCCATGTAATCTGCAAAGAAGGGCCATGAGATAGGCGTATGGTTCTCTGAGATCGACTGTCGGGTACTAGATAGAATTTTGGTTTATGAATTTCTTTTCTTCCCTCCACCAGGATGCCAAGATTTTTATAGTGTTGTGAGAGGCATAGAAACTCACCACAAAATCAGTGCTCAACTTTTCTCTAGATTCATTGATTTTGTAGTATTTTTGAACCTCTAATGGCAGGAAATCCCCAACGCATTCTCCATTCTCACCATTAATCAGACATTTTTTTGCGTCGGTGTGATCAATGAGCCACTTTAAGAGCTCGACGCAAGGGAAAACCGGAGACCGTCTCACCACCATGTGCAGATAAGCCTTTCGAATGTTTGGGAGGACCTCTTCATCGAGCTTCCTTGTATTAGGGTCGTTGTGCGGAGTATATTCGAGGGGCTCTTCTTTCTTGATCTTCTTGAAAACTTCTTCCTAGCGAGGAAAATTCATCTTTGCTCCAATGCCTGCCTCTGTATCCCCGAAAGTTGGGGGATGGAAAAAGGGCTCCTTGGTGATCACCTTGATGAAAGACACCATCTTAGGAGTGAACTCTAATTGTCTTGCAACCGCTGGGGAGGAGCCTTCTCCTATTTCCGATTCTTGCAGCTTTGGTTCTCATGGTGATTTCCTGGTGGATGGCTTCTTTGGAGGCATTGTCCCTGCAATCAAAACCACCCTTTAAACACATATACAGAGCAGCATCGGGTGAGGACATATACAAATGAAATGTAAATCCTGATAGGTGATTTATATGTACTAAAAAAGACACTAAACTAGCCTCAATTAAATTGTCAACCCGGGGTAAGTAAACTTAGAGTTGTAGCAAAATATATGCCAAAGGTAAAAGGTTGGTAGGAGTATAGTCTAACTAAGGAAATCAGCTATTGAAGGCTAATCTACTCAAGCAAACCTATCTAATGAGAAAACCCTACTAAGAAAAATGAAATTAGGTAACCTAAGTACTTTTGGGCCAAGGATCGATGGATGGTTCCTAAGAAAGCAAGTAAAACCCTATGTAAAGCAAACTAGTTCAATAATAAGAAAAAACAAACCACTAAGCATAATAATTAAATGACAAAAGAAAACTTCTTTAACTTGCCAACCTACATCCAATGAGAAACTACCCTATGAAAGAAAATAAATAAGCAAGTAAGCAAAAGCACCTATCTAGCCTATTAAAGCAAATAGACAAGTAAGCAAAGACACCTAACTAACCTACTAAAGCAAAAGACAAGTAAGAAAAGGCAACTAACTAACCTACGAAAGCAAAAGAAATCAGCAAAGGCAACTAACTACTACAAGAAAAACTTCTCATTGAACAACTATCTAGCCTAAGAGGCAAGTGAACTAAATGCCTAATGCAAAACTATTTCTAATGTGTGAAAGGAAATCTAAATGCTCAATGCAATGCATGAAAAGGAAATCTATTCTATTGAAAGTATTATCACTCCAAGAAACTCCTTAGGGTTGTAGGTTAAGGATGCTTGGTAACTTAAGAATAATGGTTTTTATGTATTTGGGACAATGGGGTCTTCAATGATTGTATGAGAAACAACTCATCACACTTCTAAAGATAGAGTGCTTTCAGTAAACAATAACCAGATCCAATAATTGAAAGGGAGCATGGAGAATGCTATTCTTGATTGCCAATACAAGTGAAAGTAGGGCCTAATACAAGACAACAAAGAATCCTTTAATTTCAAGCCTATGAGTTCAACAAAGAGATAACAGTCTTTATGAACTAAAATAAACTGAAAGTAAAGTACAAAGAATGAAATATGAGCAATTAGGGTATTGCAAACAAAAGGAAACTCCACTTTATTTATGCAAAAAGAGTCTATACAATAGCATGAAAATGTTTCCTAGTTTGAACCCTTGTTTCATATCAAAAATAGGCATTTATAGCCTATTACAAACAGTTATACAGATCCTAAAAACATGGATCTGTATTTAATAAAGACAACTCAATTCTATCTAAACAACTTGGAAATAAAGTCTTTAACAACTAAACTTAAAAGTCGCACTGTCTTCAATCTCCAAAATTCGCCATCTGCATCCTTCAACTCCTAGGATCTGCAATGTGGTGAAGAGTAGCAGGACACCTGTCTTTGACAGTTGGATCTCCCAACGTTCATGGTCGATTTTTGAGGAAATGGTTTTGCATGTGTTACTAAAATTCTCTCGAACCTCTGATGCTGAACCCTTTTCATGCGATCTGATAGCCCACTGATACACTGGAGCCGCTTCAAAACCTGTTTGGAATGAACTGTCATGTCCTTGGCTTCAAAAATTACTTTCCCAGCTTTCAACAGTGCACTCGTTTAATTTTTCGTGGGTTAGCTGTTGAAAGCCATCACTTTCCACATCTAATGGGTCATAAAATGATAGCTTTGCGCTGGTGAAAGTCCCGATTGTGCTCAAAATGAGTTTTCACCTCCAAAATTTTGATTTCATCAAAATTTAGTGTGTTCCCGATTTCTCACCTTGCATATTAACGGCGACTTGAGCGAGAACTTTCAGATCTGGATGAGATTTTTGCCTCTGTTTTTGTTTTAACCTTCTTATCTGCCTTTTAAGGTGTTTAGCAAGCCACCATAGGCTATTGTAGTCTTTGGTGAGTTTTTTCTTTCTTTTCTTCTCTTTAACACTTTCCTTAGCCAATCTCTCAAATGCAGCATTAGTTTTTTCGAAGTTCTCAGACAACTTCTTATACCTCTCTTTAATTACCCTTTCCAAAACCTCTTGCTGGGCAATTACCTCCTTGAGATGCTTGATCTTCCGAGACTTCTTTGATTTGGAGTTTTTTGATGATTCTCCCTCTTCTGTATGAGTGAAGGTCTCATAGTTTTGTGCACACTCAGTTGTCTGCTCAGGATTCTCAGTGGCAGGGCATTGATCTTGCTGCTCTGATTCTGAATCTGAATAGGGAAAGTTTAATATATTCTTCCCTGTACTCTACTCTATAGGATGCTCTATGATTTTCTCTGTGGTCTGCTCTATGGTCTGCTCAAAATTTAACCTTTTCTTCGACCTGCGGGGATTCACTCCAGAAATTTTGTCCTCTGGAGGTCCTTGCAGGGTCCTTCTTTTTCTTGAACTACTTTGAGGGGAAGACTATTTCTTTGAACCTTTCCCTGGTTCAATTGCAGGCTGGGTCTGTGTTTCAAAACCTTCCCAGAATAAAAAAATGATCCCAGCTTCTTCCCTGCTGTTTCAATTCCTCCAGGATGATTAATTTTATGAGACCGAAGTGGCATAGAGTACTTTTTATGCTCAAGGGTTGAGCCCTAATCTTCTTGCAAATCTTAGTCAAACTTTTATGTAGGAAAAAAGGCAAATTAAGAGGAGTCTTGCCTGTGAAATGGTCCATGAGTTTGATGTGATACATCATAACTTTATCATACCGACCCTCTGAAGTAATGTACAGTTGGATGCCTTTGAACAACTCCTACCATTCTTCTTCTAGATAGGAAACCAACATACCTTTTTTCCATGCCTTGTGCTTGTACCCCTTTTTCAAATAAGCTCTGAAATCCAAATCTTTGGGAGCAATGGTTTTAAACCATCTCTGACCGGTTCTTGGTAAACTTGTAGTTGCGTCAATGACAGCTTCATCCACTCTAATTTCCATGGACCCGACAAGAGCTTTGTTCCCATCGAAAGTCTTGGCAAAAGCTTCTACTGTAGCCTGGTGGCAACCAATTTGCAATCTTTCAACGAACCCAATACACCCTGCGTTTGAAAAATGTCTCTGGACTTCAGGGTGTGTCTGTAAAAAGGAAAGGCTATCCAACTCTCTCTTGAGTAGAGAACCACTGTGTTTTCTCACCATTCTGTAGCTCGAAGATCCCGACAATTTGTAACCCCTGCAACTGTTGGTCGAGCCGAGGTTCTGCGCTGTGGAAAGCACTTCAGGATTCGGCTCTGTTTTAAAACATTTGAAATTTTGATAGGCCTCCGCGAACATGGTATGATATGGAAACAACGAATTGATTTGATGCTTATCAGGCCGACGGTACCTCCTCTATACTTGCACCACTGCATTCGAGCTTGACATCCCCGATGCCATGATTATGGAGCATGAGTTTCTGAGCCGAATTCGCATCACAATCCTACTTTGACGTGCAGAATTGAGTTTCCATCATTACCCGCTCTCATCAGCGCATGATTTGGATTTTCCTGACGTGGGATGATCATATAATCATTGCCTTCAGACGTGGATATCACGCACGTGATTCTCGCTTTCTTCAACCAACGGCCCGTGGAAAACGCCTCTGTTAGTTGTTCATAGTTGCCGCTTTCACCAACGCGTGACCCTGTGGAAAATCCCTGTTCGCTGTTGAAAGTATTCACTTTCCTCAACGCGTGACCTTTTAAGAACTGCTTCTTAGCTGCAGAAAGTTTTCACTTTCACCAGCGCACAACCTTTGAAAAACTATTCCATAGCTGCGGAAAGTATGTACTTTCAACAGCGCACGACCCGCGAAATTGATTGTTGGACATTTTTGAAATTCACCACTTTCAACAACGCACCGACTTATGAAAAGTGCTCCTTAGCTGCTGAAAGTCGCCACTTTCCACAGCTAACACTCAACTTTTGGATACACGTTAGCTGTTGGAAGTGAAATATGAAAATTTTGAAAAGAAGACTTTATGGGTCATATTATTTTCTAAGACCAAAACCAAAACCTAAGTTTTGCAGCTATAAAAACTCAAAAATGACTTGAGGACACTACCGATAGCCATGCTATCTACCACAAAACTTGACCAAAAGGACGGTTTCATTTTGGGAGTTAACAGAAAGCAATAAAAGAAACTATCTCTTCTATGAAAACAAGAAATTGTTTTCTAATCTACGAAATTCAAATGCATTATATACTAATATAAGCAAACTTATGCTATACTAAATTCAGTCATTAACTACAACTCGAAATTGCAATCTAAATCTAAGAAATAAATTGCATAACATAAACTAAACTAGCTCTATCTTAATAATTCAAATTGCAAAAAGGAAAAATACTCATAAACATAATTTAAAGACTATTTCAGCATATGACAAGAAAGCAAATAAGCAACTAAATGACGAATTAAATAAATAAAACTAAATGGGAACTAGATCAACAAACTAGAATTGAAAACTAAAGACTAATGACTATCCATCCACCAAAACCTCGTTAAAGAAAACATAAGCTCAAATTTTTGTTCTATTCTATTTCAAACTCTGTTTTAAACTAGATTCTACAATCATAAATCAAAGCATAATCTAACATGTAAATGCATGTGCAGTTAGTGTATGAGTTTGCAAACTCGTTCCTAATTATAAAATCAATGCATATTAACAAAAAGCCTCCATACTAACCTGCAAAAGAGAATTAAAACAGTTAAATTACAACAACAAAATAAAGAAATGAAGGAACAGTTCATGTACAGGAAATAAAGAGACATCTAAGCTATGAAATGCATAAATAACATAGAGAACAGTTACCAGACTGCTGGTGGGCCCCCCAGCAAGTCGTGGTCACCTCTAAAACACACACCACGAGCTCAGCAAAATGATTTCACCATTAAAACTTGAAAAATAGAGTCTTATACAATTCTGGCAATTGAAAAATGAAAAAACAAAAGAAAATGTTTTTATCTCTATCCCCTAATTTTTCTACTGCTCCTTAGATATTGTATGACCACCATGGTTGTATTTATAATATTTACAGACCAAGTGATCGACCATAGGATACTCGAACAGCTTCTAAAATTGGTAAATTTCATTAATGGTGCCCTAACTGCTGAAACAGAGTGAGCCAATAATCCCCTTCTTTGGACAACTGAAATCAAGTTGTCTTGAGCTTAGTAGCTGGAGGGGGAAATCATGAAGAAAACCCATGTGCCCGATTTGTCCATCACTGGCCACCAATGCCATAATCACCAACTTGCCTTTCGTTTTTGTGCAATACTCGATGTCGGATCAAGTGCCAGAACTAGAAACATGGTGCGTTTTGCCCTATAACAACAGAAAAACATGAATTAACTCTTGTAAATCATAGAACATGATGAATTACACTTGATTTAATCATTAAACATGAATTACACGTACCTTATGCCGATCATACCATTTTATCATCAAATTCTCCAAAAAGATCATTCAAAAAGATGAAAAACACATATATACATATGGCAAAAGTGTATAATAATTGTCATGAAAATGATCATATCTTGGGCCCAACATTAACCCCCACACCAAAGATTTTACAGGTCCCACTGCAAACAAAAAAGAAATTGCCCTTTATGACTAAACTTGCGAAGGAGGCGGTGGATTAGCTTTAGAAGCTTTTCCCTCTTGCCCGAGGGATTTTTGACTTAGGATTTTTGTGATGTTTCAATTGCATCCAGAGACTATTATTGGTGACATTTAATATCATCAACCTAACGCTGTAGAGAATTCATCTTGGCTTGTAGGACAACGCTATCATGGCGTAAATGACAACTCAATGTTTCATGCTCTCTAAGTTTGAACTGGAGGGTTTGGAGTTTTTGGAGGCTACTGATGACATGTGAGGAAGCCTTGCAATGTATATTATACCCTTTATCCTTTAAACCATGCAAAACAACAATTTTACCTCTGCAAAATTAGTTCCAAAAGTGACTTCCCATAAGCACAACAATTCTGGCCTGGCGAATTTCTGAAAAATAAGTATCAAAGTGACACCTGTAACTACAAGAAAGTAAAACCTGTGTAAAAACGGAGAGAGGTTTTTTTTTTGGAATATTTCCTTGACAAAAACCTCTCTTGTTTTTCAAAAATTCACTTTTGGTTGTTAGGAAATCACGAAAAGAAAACGTGTATAAAACAGGAAAAGCAAAGTATTTTATTTCTTGAAAAACTAGGCCTCTAAGAGAATTGAATATATACAAAACCATAATGTATATTTAGAACTGAGAGAGTTTATTGTTTTTCAATATGTCCTTGGTAAAAACCTCTCTTGGTTTCCAAAAATTCACTTCCAGTTGTTAGTAAAACACGAAACGAAAATATGACTAAAATAGGAAAAACATAGTGTTTTATTTTCTGAAAGTATAGGCCTCTAAGATGATAGAATATATCGCAAACCATAAAGTATACTCAAAAAATGAGAGAGGTTATTGTGTTTTGGTATGTTATGAACACAAACCTCCTACAGGTTTCAAAATTACTTTCTCATTCGCTCAGAATCCTAGCTTGAAGTTGGTTACTCAAAACTTGCAGAAGCACAGTGTGCTCTTAGTAGAAGCGCAACATGGTCTTTGAGAGGGATTTTGGAGGCCTTCCTGGAGGATTTTTGAGCTGAGAGTGGTATGGTTGAAAATTTTATAATGTCTTCTACACAATGGAACCATAAAGAACTGCAAATGCCTTCTCCAACCCTCTGAAAAACTGACTTGAAGTCAAACTATCCAAATGTGCAGAAAACCCTCCTATAGCGACTGTATTTGGGGAATTTCTATCAAATGATAAAACATGTGCATAAACTGAAGGAGGTTTTTGTTTATTGGTATATGATTGACAAAAAAATCTTTCACTTTTGTCAAATTCATCTTCCTTAATTCAGAAACCAATTTCGAAGTAGAACTTTGACGAAGACAATTATCTGAAAATTTATGACAAGGAATGAGGATATGACCATGATGAAGATTTATGACCTTGGATGAGTGGAGGGAGTAGTATTGACACCTAGACACACCAATTACATTTTTAAAACCAAGATATGTCAAATTGTATTTGAGAATTTTATTTTGAAAACATAACAATTTGACCTAATAATCCTATCAATCACATGAAAGAGTAAATTTTATCATTGGTGACTGATAGAACTGACAAATACTAACAAAAGGCTTGGTTTGTACTGGTAGGCATGGTGAACTAGAGAATTTTTATTTTCTGTCATTAATATGTAACAATTCAAACAATTGATCCTCTTTTCATAAGCTTGGAATACAGATGACAGTAAGTATTTAGCAATTGTAATTGTTCTGTATTTGTCACAAAGAGTAGTTAAGTATAAGCAGTCTTCTATAGAATAAACATAAAAATGCACAGGAACTTATAAAACACAAAATGATGTTAGCAGTTTATAATTTAGCATACCAATACAAAAAACTGCTCATATAATATCCCAAGACTTTGTAAAAAGACAGTATGACGGAATTTTGACAGAAATCCTACTTCCTCTTCTCATTGGTTTGCTATAAAAATGGGCAATGCTTAGCATTGTTAGATCAGGAAAACTCCCCCCAGACCAAAGCTATGGAACGTCCTCACACCATGAATTAGCAATAGGCTTCTTGGTATTTTTTCCCAATGAGGCTGCAGGGGTATCAACAAGTTTCTTGGACTTATGGTCTGGTAAAGGAATAACTTGAGCATGAGGGTTTGGGTGGAGTAACAGTCCCTAGATCAAGAGTCTTTTTGTTAGTCTTGATTGTAAGATGAGGGTTTGAAAATTGGTAAATGAACTCATCCCATGTTTTCTCCCGTTTTTCCAACTCGTCTAAGACAAGTAGTTTGATAAGGCCGTGGTGAAATAGGTTTTTATGGGGATTGGTTACATGTTTCCTCACTTGGGAAGACATCTTCTCAAGACTCTTGAAGAAGTAAAAGGGAAAGTTACAATGGCTTATTGAACTGAAAGTGAGCTAATAATCAAAATTGACAGGCTTTAAAGATGGAATATCTACCTTCACATGTAATCAAGCTGGTGATGACTATGAGAGGTTTAATTAGCTCCTCTTTTATCCACTCCTTGGAGTATCCCTTAGCTCCAGAGATGTTCAAAAATGCGGTTTTGAAAACCCTGTTATAGCTTTCTCTTGGAAACTAGTGTTGTTTAAATCAACGGTCTCCAACTCTTGGGAGTTTTGTGGCTGAGGAAATTGATTCCTCAGAGGCCACGAACACAGTGAATAGAAGTTGAGGCAGGCTAAGAGTGTTCCATTGTTGTTGATTTTTCCACCATGCTCACTCAATCCACTTGCATAGAACATGTAATGTCAAAACCTACAATGGATAGGTTATATCAAGCATAAAACATGTATTGTCAAACCTACAATATGCATCATGTAATGGAATATAAACCGATAAAGAGTGGTTTTTTAAGTGTGTKTTCAGTAGTTTATAGCACAYATGAGTTAAGCATTTCAAAAATAACATGACTATCAATGTAATAACCTATATCATGGTAATAATACAAAAATTCTTGCAAAGACTTATTTCTCTAGGCAATAATCATTTGTCAGCTCATGAACCCCTACCCCACACCTAAGTATTGTGACACCTCACAATCAAAAGTATAGGAAACTAGTCAGTATCCCCCAATAGCCGAAGATTTATAGTATGTCAAGTGTAGAAATAAATTTCACAAATTGTTCTGACGATACAGTTATGAGATGGCCCCACCTATAGGATAAGAGATCCTATATATAGATAAGAAGAGGTATGAAAGAGAGTTTCAAGATATTCTAATCTAGATGGATATCGGTGGCCACCCACCTTTTTCAATTGGCTCAAAACAGTTTTCTGACATTTTTGGCAATTTACTATTTTTAGCAGTTTTTACTTCCGGGGCCATTTTGAGGGCCTAAATGAAGGTTTTTCAGTATCAATCTCCTCAATGATACCCAAAGGCATGATTGAGCCCCCAAAATGAATATCCCTGGTGATACCTTTCCAACGGGCTATCACATGCCTAAAATGGAGATCGTATGCAAAAGTTACGACCCCGGGAAGTTGATGTACTAGCTTACCCAAACATGGCCCACATGACTTTTGGCGTTTCATCTCCTAGGTTTAGGCTTTTGGATGTCTAGGGGTTTTGGCATTATTTCTTATTGTAAAAAGGCCTTCAAAGCCTCATTGTAACCATCTTTTTGCGAATGCGCGCTGCCGTCACATCTCTTCTCAGAGATAAGTCACCACCATTCCAGCAAGCTTGTTTCCACTGCATTTTACAGTTTCAGCTTATTTCGTTATTGAATAGAAAACCAATTTTATTGTATCTTTGTTATTTTGTGTTAAGCACGTGTTAATAATCTATATTCATTTCCTTCTGCTCATAAAATCTGGATCAATGGTATCAGAGCGGTCT
>JASDQU010687608.1:64711-76101 GCA_032191745.1 Picea mariana
ATATATATATATATCAGTGATTAGGAATTAGTGAGTTATTTTGTTTCTCTTATTTATTTATTTGTTTCTTTTAGGACTCTAGCTTGGCCAATGGAGCCATTAAACCCATCAGAGTGAGTCAATCCAAATGGCTTGGGTTAATTAGACAACCCTGGACTGGACTCGCTCTTCCAGTTGATGAGAGGTCATTTTCACTCGTCAACAAATGGCACTAGAAGGAGGGCTTGAACACTATTGATGGCATGTGGAGGTCGCAAGACTCCTCCCCCACACACCTACTCACCTACAGTAACAAGAAGTTATTCTGATGACAATATTACCTCTCAAACAACAACCACATCAAACAAAAATCCATGGATCATCGTTGAACTAGTAACACCAAACCCCCCAGGGGCCAACGTACAAGAAATTTTTCATCAATCCCTTCTAAGGACACACAGTGCTTTGGCCCGTATCAGAAAACCACGTCGGCCATTGAATCAACCATTAGACTTCTCTGATATTAGGGAGCAACTTGAAGGCACTAGTCTTACCCTAAACCCTATGGATCCAGATCACATCCTCACCCCTGCAGCCGAAGGATCTGGTATCCCACCATCACCACCCCCTTCATCTCCTTCTTATTCAAGAGAAGAATCATCAGATGAAGGCAGTTCTTCATCACAGTCTTCGACACCACCCACGCCTATGGAAAATCCGAATAATCCTACCAGACCTTGGCTCGATCAAGATGCAGTGGCCATACCTGGACCCCAGCATACTTTGCCTAAACATCTGGAGAAATGACTCCCTAAATTCAATCCAGATTCCAAGTAGATCGTTGAGGATCATATTAAAAAATTCATGCTAGCCATTAGACTCCGAAGCGTAGAACACGAAGAGGTAGTATGTAGACTTTTTCCGCATACATATGAAGGAAATGCCTCTACCTAATATTTTGCCCAACAACCCCACACCATTGTATCTTGGGATAGATTTGAATCTTATTTCCTTGAGAAATTTGAAGACCAAAAATCTCCCGAAGTCTTAGTCATGGAACTCTCTAGTTTAAAGATGAACCCCAAGGAAAAAATAAAATACTTTAATCAAAGGTTTCTAACATTAAAGAATCGAATCCCCATGGATTCAATGCCTACTAAAAATCTTATCGTCGCATACTACACGAAATCCCTACACCAAAACATAGCTATCTGGGTAAAAAGGTCTAAGAAAGCAACATTATTGGAATCCTTCGAGGAGGCAAGCCAAATTGAGAAAGATATTCTCAGCCTAAAGGACAATATCTGTAACGAGGCAGAGATTACCTCATCTTCCGAGAAGAAAATAGAAATTCTTCCTAGACCTCCCCCAACCAAAACTCAATCGGACGGTTCAGATCTAGAAAGTTTACACAAGGTCATTCAGAAGTTGTCAAATCAAGTTATAGATTTAAGGAGATCAGTCGAAGAAGCTTCTTCAAGCAAAGGGCCTTACAAACCCCCTTTCAGAAAGCCTTTTCCCACAAACTGGCCTAACTCAAATTCTGAAGGTCTAAATCTAGAAAGGATACAATATGCTATCCAGATGATTCTGGAAGCACATGATAACTTAGTTACTCCTGTGATTCCTGAAGATGTGGCTGAACAAGAAATAGTGGAAGAGGACGAATCCTCTCCCAACATTTTCGGGCATTTTTCGGATACTATCTTTCAAGCCAATTTCGAGACAGTGCATCCTTACAATACCAGAAGTAAAATAATGAATAAATATTCTTCTGAAATTGGAACCAATGCACCTTGAAAACAGTCTAAACTAATTGAAACTAAACAGAATTCAGCAGCTCCAAGTTTAGAATATGATTTGATCGAGGATCTCAAAAAACTTAGAGCTAATATTTATGTTTATGAATTATTGAAATTTCTTTTTCTTCTACAAAAGATGCTTCAAAATATTGCAGAAAACAACAAAAACAGCAATCTGAACAGCGACAAATTTGCAGAAAACAGCCCCAAAACACCTCAAAAGGTCTCCATTAAAACGACACTAGAGTCCTCTGGTAAAAGAGACCTTGCTGTAAAAAGCGTAAAAAATGTAGATAAAATAGTTCTAGGGGCTGTGACTATAAAACAACAAACTTCTGCTGTTAATACTTGCAGAAATGTCCCACCCTTTTTGTTGACTTTTGAAATTTTCAATAGGAATGTACATAATTGTATGGTAGATTCAGGTACATCGTCAAATGAAATTCCTTGGTTTGTCTGCCAAAAAATCAATGCTGAAGTTCAACCTTCCAGTCTGAAAATTATTCAGCTTGATTGAACCAGTGTTAAAGTAATAGGTGAATTAAAAAATGTAATTATCAGATTATCATCTAATCCTAAAGTCCACCAGATTATTGATATTATTTTCATTGATATCCCTGAATTATATGGCTTATTTTTAAGTAGGGATTGGTCCAAACAACTACATGGTTACTTTGCGATAGATTGGTCTCACTTATGGCTGCCAGAGAATGGAAATCCTAACAGAATCAAGATCAATCGTGAGCATTATCTCAAGCTTACGGTAACTAATTTAAATGATCATAATCAACCATTTACTGCTTCTGCCAATTCACTGGAAGTGCAGGGAATGAACACTTTTTTCATCAATTTCATGGCTGAAACTTCTACCATTACTGACCCAGAACAACAGTCTAAACTCATGACATGTACACAGTCAACAACCCTCTCTAAGGTGTCATATACAGCTGATGAAAATCATTTCTGGTCTCTTTATTTCGATGGATCTAAATCTAAGGAAGGAGTCAGCGCAGGATGTGTGCTCATTGATCCAGCAAGTAACAAAACTTTGATCGCTTTCTAGCTAGAATTTGAATGCACAAATAATACGGACGAATATGAGGCACTCCTACAAGGTCTCAGAAAGTCACTAGATTTGAGAGATCAGAATTTAACAGTATTTGGTGATTCAGAAATTGTGGTCAGACAGGTACGAAATTCTATTCATTGCCTATCTCCACACCTGAAAAGCTATCAAACTGAGGTATGGAATTTAATGAACAAATTTTTTGAGTTTAACATTAATTCTATTGCGAGATTGAATAATTCTGATGCTGATTTGTTATCTAATGTCGCCTCTAAACTTTTTCCTACAGAAGGTCTTTCTCCAAATGCATTTTCCATCGAGTTATTGTTCAGACCATCCATCCCGAACAACATCACTAATTGGAGAGTTTTTGATGGAGATCAACAGATCATCGGTTTTTTGCACATGGAAGATACTTTCCAAGGTGTAGTTATCGATGAAGGTACCCATGATGAAGACCTTCACAATTTTACGGTAATATCCGACCCAAGATCTCTGGAATCAACATCAGATATGGTAAATTCTATCCCAAAATCTGTGGTAAGATTAGAAAAGTTTTATGATTTGCATGATAAATTCAGAAAATCAGTGAATTGTAAAACGAATAGTTCTTCCTTGACCCATGAAAAGGTGAACCTAGGAACTAAAGATAACCCACAATGCATCAATTTGGGAATGGGATGTTCTGAGCAAGAAAAGACAGCATTTATTAAGTTGTTTAAGGAATTTAAGGATGTCTTTGCTTGGACATATGATGACCTAAAAACCTTTGATCCTAACATCATACAACTCGTTATTCCCATGAAACCCCAGACTCAACCTTTTCAACAGAAGTTAAGAAAGATGCACCCAAAACTTGAACCAATGGTAAAGAAAGAACTAAACAAACTTTTGAATGCTAAGATAATCTTTCCGGTAAGACATACACAGTGGGTCTCTAATCTTGTCCCCATAAGGAAGAAGAGTGGTGAAATCCAACTATGTGTCGATTTTCGAAATTTAAACCGAGTATCTGATAAAGACAACTACCTTGTTCCTCCCATGGAACAATTTCTCCAACAGGTATCCGGTTCTAAAAGATTATCACTGTTGGATGGTTTTTCAGGGTATAACCAAGTCCTTATGTCCCCCCCAGACCAGCTGAAAACTACTTTTCGTATTCCATGGGGTACCTATGCTTATAGAAATATGCCCTTCGGTCTTGTAAATGTTGGTGCCACTTTTCAGAGAGCTATGGATATCACTTTCTGTGGTCTTATCAATCAATCTGTAGTAGTCTATCTAAATGATGTTACTGTCTTCTCAAAAAATAAAGGAGATCATTTAGCTCATCTAAGATCTGTTCTACAACGATGTCATAAGTATGCCATCTCTTTAAATCCCAAAAAATCTGTCTTTGCAGTAGAACAAGGCAAGCTGCTCGGATTCATTGTATCCAATGAAGGGATGGTCATTGACCCTGAAAGGACTCAAGTCATTTCAAAACTGCCCCCCTAACTCTTCCAAAAAGTCTATGCAATCTTTTTTAGGTCAGATAAATTTTGTTAGAAGTTTTGTCCCCAGCTTTTTAGAAATGGTTCAGCCATTACAGAACTTAATAAAAAATGATGTACAGTACCATTGGGGAACTCTAGAAAGTCAAGCTTTTGACTCAAAAAAAAAGGCCATAGTAGAGGCTCCATCCCTAATGAGCCCTGAGTTTTCACAAGATTTCACTCTCTAGATGTTTGCCTCTTATTAGGCTTATGTCATTGTGCTAACCCAAAAGAATGTTGAAAACAACGAAGTTCCTATTGCCTTTATGAGCTCATCTTTTAAGGGAGTAGAACTTAATTACCCAGCAGTAGATCAGCAGGCTTATGCTATTTTTAAAGCAGTAAAACACTTTCAATCTTATCTATTGAAATCTAGGATGAAAATCATTGTCCTTTATCCTGCTGTCAGAAATTTGTTAGTACAGAAAGAAATGGGTGAAAAAAGGGTAAACTGGATCACATCCTTACAAGAATATGACCTCCAAATCACTCCAACACAAATTGTTAGAGGCCAAGGTTTATGTAAATTGGTCGTTGATTCAGCTGTAGAACAATAGAATAAAATTGATATGTTAATTCAAGATCAGCATAATCAAAATCAAATCTGCTGTGTACAAAATCCTACTAGTCCTTGGTATGATGACATCAAGTTTTATCTAATTCATGGATCAGCTCCCCATCACCTTGATCCAAAAAAGAGGAGAGCATTGAGATTAAAATATGCTTCTTTCCAGCTGGTGAATGGTATATTGTTTCACCAAAATTTCGATGGAATACTTATGCGTTGTCTAGAAAAAGATGAAGTAGATAAAGTCTTATTGGAATTACATGTAGGGGAAGCCGGACGGCATTTTGGTGGAGACACCACTGCCCACAAAGTATTAAGGGAAGGATATTATTAGCCTACTCTCTTCAAATATGCCATTGCCTTATGCCGCAAGTGTGTAATCTGTCAAAAGGATTCTGGATGAGTACAGAAGTCAACATTCTCGTTGCAACCTGTCTCAGTAGATTCCCCTTTTCAGCAATGGGGCTTTGACATTATAGGCCCAATTAACCCCACCTCCTTGCAGCAGCATAAATACATCATAACAACAACATACTATTTCACTAGATGGTTCGAGGTTGCACCATTAAAAGTGATAAACACCAGCCAGGTAATATCTTTCCTAAATTCAAACATAATCACTCATTTTGGTATCCCTGAATGCCTAGTGTTCGATAATGCTTCCTATTTTTCGTCTCTTGAAATGAGTGCCTTTGCTCTAGAAAAAGGAATAAAAATAAAGTATTCTGCCAGCTATTACCCCCAGGGAAATGGTTTGGCAGAATCAACTAATAAAAATCTGTTCAAGATCATCAAAATAACGGTCTCTAAAAACCACAAAAACTAGCATAATGCACTATTCAATGCAATCTGGGATGATAGGGTAACTCCAAAAATTGATGTTTGTAATTCCCCCTTTTTTCTCATTTACGGTAGGGAAGCAATTCTTCCACCACATGTTCTTCTTCCATCTCTGCAGTTATCGTAGAAGGTTCAAGAAGAAGACTGTCCTCCTTTGGAAAGTCAGATTAATGCTTTGTTGAAGTTAGAGGAAGTAAGGGCTCAAGCAAAACAAAAATTGGATCAACATCAAATTATTGTCAAAAGTTGGTTCGATTCCAATTCTACCTTAGACAGGAATTTTGAGGTAGGTGATCTTGTCCTTAAGTGGGACAAACCTCATGAGGGGAAAGGCAAACATACTAAGTTCCAAAACCTGTGGTTGGGACCATTCTTAATTGCTGAAAAACTAGGTCCCAGTTCTTTCCACCTGCAGAATTTAGAGGGTCATCTAGACACCTTCCCAGTGAATGGCCAAGCTCTCAAAAGGTATTTTACTTGACAACTCTCCGATACACCTTTTGTACATATTTTTCTGTTTTGATTTCTTTGCTTTCCGTTTTTCTTTGCTCGTTTGTTCTTATTTTCATTTTGTTTATTGGTCCTTTTGAGTCAAACTTGCCTGTATTACAGTCTAGCTCAGAAAAAGAGAACATAATGCTTCATCTTGAAATAACTGTCAAAGGGCTGTCAGAGCATCAATTGTTGTCTTTCTCTAAAATTGTAGGCTAGTTAAAGATGATATTTTGTTTGAAAGTCGATTTCTCGGTTTCAATTTGCACTTGAAAGTATTCATGATTATCTTTAAAAAGCTCTTTACGTTGTCCCTACTCTTTAAGAAAGCAACTCAACGATGTCTCCCTATCCTAAAAAATTAGTTTTATTAATGAACTATTTTTCAGATCTTGATGAAGGTTAGCAAGAAAATTTTAAAGGCCTGTGAAATATTAAGTTGTGTTAAAAAACTGGAATTTTCAGCGTCACCCTGCTCTGTTGAATATCTTTAAAACTATATCAGAATGTGAATAAATTCTCAGAGAGTTGTGGGAAGTGTTTGTAAACCCATCGGGACACTGAACATGTCTTCTGGCAGTGGGTAAATGCATGCATGACGCCAAGACAACTTCGCCAGGGTACTGAATAGGCCCGCTGGCAGTGAAGCGATGTCAGGTAAAAGAAAATTCTCAAGTATAAATCTTGTTTTTGGCCATAAGCATCCTTCGTTCTGATTTGAAATTTCTTAGACAAGATACAGATGTTAGAGTGGGTTAATTGACATCCCTGTCGAGGCTATGAACACCTACTAGTAGAAATGGCCCTATCAACAATATTGAAGACATTAAATTAAACGTCATGGCTTAACTGGACTGTGTCATGATTATTAAAGATGTTCAAATAACCCTTCAATTGTTCTTTGATTTGAAATCTTTCAGATTTCTCTAACTTGAACTCGTTCGTATTACAGAGATAACTGCTTCTCCCAACATGTCACCATTGTTGGCAACCCAACATATTTTTAACTTTTTATATCAATTAAATGATCTATGTAGCTGCTTAACTAGGGTCATCCATTTTTCTTTTCTTCATAAGCAATTTTCGAAATGACAATTGTAAGTTGTCGCTTTTCCCTATTGTTTTTTTTTTTGTGCTTCGTCATGACTGAAAGCATGAAAACAAAGCATTAAAACTTATGACTGTGTTACCATTCTATTCGAAAAATTTATGAAAGGAAAAATGTCTCTACAATTTATTAATGAATCCTTGTTCCTTGCTATGAAGACTTTTCTCTTTGTTTCGATTCCTTGAATGCTAAACATGCTTGGGGATTGTAAATTATATCAACAAAGGACCTTTTGATTTGAGCATTGATATGGTTTTTTGTGTGATTCTTGGTCATATGTTTTCTCATTACTAGGATTCGATTTACAAGTTTCACTCTACCAAACCTTATGATCGAACCCACTATGTTGCGCAATTATTCTCATTTTAATGCTCTGGTCGTGGCTATAATTTATGAGAGGTGGCAATATGATTGCATTCAGCCCATCATTTTGAAGCTTGGTCTTGGGCTTTGCAACACCCCTCGCATTCATTTCAATTCATTGCCTATCTTTTCATTATGAGTTTTCTGCTCATATGTCGTTCACTGTTGATGGTTTTCGGGCTGGAGGTATAGCTCTGGTTTGTTCTTACAAACCCTCCCTACGTGTTGTGTTTGGTTGATATCCCTTTGAGTCACCATGGCCCCTATTGTTAGAGTCGAACCAAACAGCACTCAGGCCTTGCTCCTTTGTGACAATTCCAGGGAAGGCCTTGAGGGTAACGGTTGGCTCATTTTCATTGAAAATTTCCAGGGTTTCAACCTACAGCCTGCTCAAGAATTCTCTCTCTCATTCGATGGATGTAGAGCTAAGGTGGGGGATATTCAACTCGAAGTACCAAAGGACTTCTTGAGCCAAGAAACAAGACTTCCTTCTACCGGGCAGAAATGGTTCAAGAATGCTAAGGTAGAAGAGGTTCCATGGGGTCTTTTCTTTACCTCTCGAAAGATCAAAAGATGTGACAAAGGTATGCCATTATCCTTACTGAAAGCTCAATGGCATGGTCTTCTTGCAGTATTGAAACAGTTTGTTACTTGTGAAGGTTGTTTTGGCTTTGTGTTTATTTTCACTTGCGTATGCTCATGCACTTCAAAGGGTTTCCTTTAAACATGCCATATTATTTATGGAGGATCCTTTACAAAATGGGCAGAAGGTACAAAAAGAAGCATTTAGATTCAAGCCTTTTCCATCACGGCTTAATAAAAATCATGCTTGTACATAAATTGAAGTTGCAGAATGACAATTGGGATTCATTTTTAACCAAAAATGATTTTCCTAACCCCGATATGGAAGAGGTCGACAAACTTGTGGTTGAAGAAACCGTATTCTACCCTACAGCGCCCCTCACACCTACCTAGACCTGTCTTGAACCCTACCCAAAAGCTATTGAACAACCTCATAGGCAAGCTACACATCCTAATGACTCTGTTAAAAATTCAAAGAAACCTACAGGCAAGACATCTAAAGGCCATGCTGATTTAAATTTTAAAAATAAGAGAGTCGGAAGGTTAATTTTGAGGAAGCTTTGAAACAAGTCGAACCCTCATGTGAGCTCGATCAAGATGATCAAGATCCATGAGATTTCAGATTCCAAAATTGATATATTTCTCACCGAGGAAGACCCTCTTTCATCCCAACCACTCTATCAGCCTTAAAACTTCGTGGACAACTTACCACCTTGTCTGAAACATATCGAAGGGTTTCCTGGTATTAAATTGGGAAATAAATCTATAGTCCATGTTGGAAAGACCCCGGTTCACAATTGTGATTATTCCCAAGGGACCATCACACAGTCGAAGTGTGAAGTTTTCCTATCCTGGATTGATAGATACTACACCGATATACCCATCCTATAATCACAAGTTAAAGCTCTCACTGATCAGATCGGTGCCTTAACGAATGAAAACCATAGGCTCGAGTCTGTCATTCAAAGAAAAGGGAAATGTATGAAGACTACAGGGAATGTAGCATTTAAAAAAATTGAGGCTGCAACAACAATAGTGAATTCTAAGATCATGTGATACGATTTGATTTTACAGTTAGAGGTATGATTCTTTTTATCTTAAAATAGGGTTATTTGTTAAGATTAGATTGTTTGTTCATTCAATAAATTGAATTTCATTTCACTAAAATAACTAGCTACAGAATCAGCAGATTCTGTAGCCAGTTATTCTAATTCAAAATTTGCAAATTAATGGTTAAAAATATATCTAAATCTCTCTATTTTTCCTTTTCTTTTCAGGATATCCAGGAGTTCATGGTTACCAAGTGATCTGAAGCATCTTTGAGACTTGTTAGCCATATCTTTGATACATTTTTGTATAAACAGAAATAAACCTTTTCTTAGCTTTAGAGGATTTAGTATGATCTGGGTGGTTATATCCCCCTTTTATTTTTGTAATCAATATCTGATCTCAGAAGAGGAGACAGTTACCTTTCTGAAGGCTTTAAAAACCCTTTATTTTTTGTAATCAACACATCTTGGCCTGTGGCTAGTTGTGGACAGCTTATACTCGAATTTGGACATAACATATGTTTACATTTCTTCTTTAGCTATTTGTAAATATTGTTGTTGTCTATGATTTGTTTATCTCGATAATTTGATGACTGTTGATAGCTTTCATCTTCACATATTATTATTTCATCAAGATATTTTCTTTCATACAGTTCACAATTTTATGCTTTAGTTATATGAAAATAGTGAATGATCATTCAGTTTGAATGATAAGGTTTATCTTAATCTCGTTGAGTGATTAAAAGTGGATTGCTACTGTCGGATTTATCTTATGTGTAATTACTTGCAGTCTCATATATCACAGTTATTATTTTGCGTCCTATCATTTTATCATTTAAATACAGTGGTCAATATATTGTTTGGCATTTATTCCAAGCAACGTGAAGGTGCACAGAAGATTTATCTCATGGACAGACTGGATATATGATTCATGATCATACAAACGCTGGATGCATACTCTTCAAGTGATAAATAGGTTAGTATATTCCTTTTATTTGCTTGTTTAATATAGAAACTCTTACATATGATTTGGTTTTCATTGTTTACATATTCTGTTTCAATAGTATCTTGATTATTGATTTTACAGATGCAATAGAGATAAAAACAAACCAAAAAGAAATAGTGTTTTTTGCTTTCTTTATCTACTTTCATCAAAAGAGCCATTTTTACATTGATTTTAGTGAGTTCAGATTAAAACTCATAAATTGTATAACATGTATATGAATTAGACAAACAGTTCTGTCTGTAAATATTATTTAAAATAAGTTGTATATATATGTACATATATATATCAGTGATTAGGAATTAGTGAGTTATTTTGTTTCTCTTAATTATTTATTTGTTTCTTTTAGGACTCTAGATTGGCCGACTGATCCATTAAACCCATCAGAGTGAGTCAAACCAAACAGCTTGGGTTAATTAGACAACCTTGGACCGGACTCGCTCTTCCAGTTGACGAGTGGTCATTTTCGCTCGTCAACAAGTACATAATCCTTAATTTCTTCTAAAGCTTTCTTTGAGGGGGGAGATTCCTCTTCCTCTGCCACATGTGCTTGATGCTTTATTTTCTCTTTTCCTTGAGGACAGTCATAGGAAAAGTGTCCCAACTTTCGAGAGTTGTAGCATCTAATCTTTGAAACATCTCTCTTCTTATTTGGAACTCTTACGAAGTTAGCTTTTTTATTGTTCCTCTTGAAGGAACTTATCTTGTTCTTTTGAACTGTAAGAGCTTCCTCTTCGTCAACAATTAATCTCTTATGTTGATCTACAAGTCTAGATTCTTCGTGTGTGCAAGCTTCCCATAACTTATCAAACTTGGGTAACTTGCTTCTTGCACAAACTCCTTGTACAAAGGGAATCCAAAATGTTGGAAACCCATTTAGGGTTGTGGTTACAAGTTCTTTGTCACTAATGACATCTCCAATAGCTGCAAGTTGATCTTTGATCTGAGAAACTCTCATAAGGTAGGATGTGACAGATTCTGAGTTTTCCATCTTCATATTATG
>JASDQU010687608.1:97242-108453 GCA_032191745.1 Picea mariana
TGGATTCCCTTTGTACAAGGAGTTTGTGCAAGAAGCAAGTTACCCAAGTTTGATAAGTTATGGGAAGATTGCACACACGAAGAATCTAGACTTGTAGACCAACATAAGAGATTAATTGTTGATGAAGAGGAAGCTCTTACAGTTCAAAAGAACAAGATAAGTTCCTTCAATAGGAACAATAAAGAAGCTAACTTCGTAAGAGTTCCAAATAAGAAGAGAGATGTTTCAAAGATTAGATGCTACAACTGTCGAAAGTTGGGACACTTTTCCTATGACTGTCCTCAAGGAAAAGAGAAAATAAAGCATCAAGCACATGTGGAAGAGGAAGAGGAATCTCCCCCCTCAAAGAAAGATTTAGAAGAAATTAAGGATTATGTACTTGTTGACGAGCGAAAATGACCACTCGTAAACTGGAAGAGCGAGTCCGGTCTGGGTTTGTCTAATTAACCCAAGCTGTTTGGTTTGACTCACTCTGACGGGTTTAATGGCTCAGTCGACCAATCTAGAGTCCTAAAAGAAACAAATAACTAATTAAGAGAAACAAAATAACTCACTAATTCCTAATCACTGATATATATATGTACATATATATACAACTTATTTTAAATAATATTTACAGACATAACTGTTTATCTAATTCATATACATGTTATACAATTTATGAGTTTTAATCTGAACTCACTAAAATCAATGTAAAAATGTCTCTTTTGATGAAAGAAGATAAAGAAAGCAAAAAAAACTATTTATTTTTGGTTTGTTTTTATCTCTATTGCATCTGTAAAATCAATAATCAACACAATATTGAAACAGAATATGTAAACAATGAAAACCAAATCATATGTAAGAGTTTCTATATTAAACAAGCAAATAAAAGGAATATACTAACCTATTTATCACTTGAAGAGTATGCATCCAACGTTTGTATGATCATGAATCATATATCCAGTCTGTCCATGAGATAAATCTTTTGTGCACCTTCACATTGTTTGGAATAAATGCCAAACAATATATTGACCACTGTATTTAAATGATAAAATGATAGGATGCAAAATAATAACTGTGATATATGAGACTGCAAGTAATTACACATAAGATAAATCCGACAGTAGCAATCCACTTTTAATCACTCAACGAGATTAAGATAAACCTTATCATTCAAATTGAATGATCATTCACTATTTTCATATAACTAAAGCATAAAATTGTGAATTGTATGAAAGAAATTATCTTGATGAAATAATAATCTGTGAAGACGAAAGCTATCAACAGTCATCAAATTATCGAGATAAAAAAATCATAGACAACAACAATATTTACAAATAGCTAAAGAAGAAATGTAAACATATGTTATGTCCAAATTCGAGTATAAGCTGTCCACAACTAGCCATAGGCCAAGATGTGATGATTACAAAAAATAAAGGGTTTTTAAAGCCTTCAGAAAGGTAATTGTCTCCTCTTCTGAGATCAGATATTGATTACAAAAATAAAAGGGGGATATAACCACCCAAATCATACTAAATCCTCTAAAGCTAAGAAAAGGTTTATTTCTGTTTATACAAAAATGTATCAAAGATATGGCTAACAAGTCTAAAATATGCTTCAGATCACTTGGTAACCATGAACTCCTAGATATCCTGAAAAGAAAAGGAAAAATAGAGAGATTTAGATATATTTTTAAGCATTAATTTGCAAATTTTGAATTAGAATAACTGGCTACAGAATCTACTGATTCTGTAGCTAGTTATTTTAGTGAAATGAAATTCAATTTATTGAATGAACAAACAATCTAATCTTAATAAATAACCCTATTTTAAGATAAAAAGAATCATACCTCTAACTGTAAAATCAAATCGTATCAGATGATCTTAGAATTCAATATTGTTGTTGCAGCCTCAATGTTTTTAAATTCTACATTCCCTGTAGTATTCATACATTTTCCTTTTCTTTGAATGACAGACTCGAGCCTATGGTTTTCATTCGTTAAGGCACCGATCTGATCAGTGAGAGCTTTAACCTGTGATTATAGGATGGGTATATCGGTGTAGTATCTATCAATCCAGGATAGGAAAACTTCACACTTCGACTGTGTGATGGTCCCTTGGGAATAATCACAATTGTGAACCGGTTTCTTTCCAACATGGACTATAGATTTATTTCCCAATTTAATACCAGGAAACCCTTCGATATGTTTCAGACAAGGTGGTAAGTTGTCCATGAAGTTTTAAGGCTGATAGAGTGTTTGGGATGAAAGAGGGTCTTCCTCGGCGAGAAATATATCAATTTTGGAATCCGAATTCTCATGGATCTTGATCATCTTGATCGAGCTCGCATGAGGGTTCGACTTGTTTCAAAGCTTCCTCAAATTAACCTTCTGGCTCTCTTATTTTTAAAATTTAAATCAGCATGGCCTTTAGACGTCTTGCCTGTAGGTTTCTTTGAATTTTTAACAGAGTCATTAGGATGTGTAGCTTGCCTATGAGGTTGTTCAATAGCTTTTGGGTAGGGTTCAAGACAGGCCTGGGTAGGTGTGAGGGGCGCTGTAGGGTAGAATACGGTTTCTTCAACCACAAGTTTGTCGACCTCTTCCATATCGGGGTTAGAAAAATCATTTTCGATTAAAAATGAATCCCAATTGTCATTCTGCAACTTCAATTTATGTACAAGCATGATTTTTTTTAAGCCATGATGAAAAGGATTGAATCTAAATGCTTCTTTTTGTACCTTTTTCCCATTTTGTAAAGGATCCTCCATAAATAATAAGGCATGTTTAAAGGAAACCCTTTGAAGTGCATGAGCATACACAAGTGAAAATAAACACAAAGCCAAAACAACCTTCACAAGTAACAAACTGTTTTAATACTGCAAGAAGACCATGCCATCGAGCTTTCAGTAAGGATACTGGCATACCTTTGTCACATCTTTTGATCTTCCGAGAGGTAAAGAAAAGACCCCATGGAACCTCTTCTACCTTAGCATCCTTGAACCATTTCTGCCCGGTAGAAGGAAGTCTTGTTTCTTGGCTCAAGAAGTCCTTTGGTACTTCGAGTTGAATATCCCCCACCTTAGCTCTATATCCATTGAATGAGAGAGAGAATTCCTGAGCAGCCTGTAGGTTGAAACCCTGGAAATTTTCAATGAAAATGAGCCAACCGTTACCCTCAACGCCTTCCCTGGAATCATCACAAAGGAGCAAGGCCTGAGTGTTGTTTGGTTCGACTCTAACAATAGGGGACATGGTGAATCAAATGGCCATCAACCAAACACAACACGTAGGGAGGGTTTGTAAGAACAAACCAGAGCTATACCTCGAGCCCGAAAACCATCAACAGTGAACGACGTATGAGCAGAAAACTCATAATGAAAAGATAGGCAATGAATTGAAATGAATGCGAGGGGCGTTGCAAAGCCCAAGACCAAGCTTCAAAATGATGGGCTGAATGCAATCGTATTGCCACCTCTCATAAATTACAGCCACGACCAGAGCATTAAAATGAGAATAATTGCGCAACATAGTGGGTTCGATCATAAGGTTTGGTAGAGTGAAACTTGTAAATCGAATCCTGGTAATGAGAAACATATGACCAAGAATCACACAAAAAACCATATCAATGCTCAAATCAAAAGGTCCTTTGTTGATATAATTTACAATCCCCAAGCATGTTTGGCATTCAAGGAATCGAAACAAAGAGAAAAGTATTCATAGCAAGGAACAAGGATTCATTAATAAATTGTAGAGACATTTTTCCTTTCATAAATTTTTCGAATAGAATGGTAACACAGTCGTAAGTTTTAATGCTTTTTTTTCATGCTTTCAGTCATGACGAAGCACGAAAAAAAAACAATAGGGAAAAGCGACAACTTACAATTTTCATTTCGAAAACTGCTTATGAAGAAAAGAAAAATTGATGACCCTAGTTAAGCAGCTACATAGATCATTTAATTGATATAAAAAGTTAAAAATATGTTGGGTTGCCAACAATGGTGACATGYTGGGAGAAGCAGTTATCTCTGTAATACGAACRAGTTCAAGTTAGAGAAATCTGAAAGATTTCAAATCAAAGAACAATTGAAGGGTTATTTGAACATCTTTAATAATCATGACGCAGTCCAGTTTAAGATATCTTTCATTTAAAAAGAACAAAATCCGGTGACAAACTTCACAGAAGAAAGCCACGATGTTTAATTTAATGTCTTCAATATTGTTGATAGGGCCACTGCTACTAGTAGGTGTTCATAGCCTCGACAGGGATGTCAATTAACCCACTCTGACATCTGTATATTGTCTAAGAAATTTGAAATCAGAACGAAGGATGCTTATGGCCAAAAACAAGATTTATACTTGAGAATTTTCTTTTACCTGACATCGCTTCACTGCCAGCGGGCCTATTCAGTAACTTGGCGAAGTTGTCTTGGCGTCATGCATGCATTTACCCACTGCCAGCAGACCTGTTCAGTGTCCCGATGGGTTTACAAACACTTCCCACAACTCTCTGAGAAAGTATGCACATTCTGATATAGTTTTAAAGATATTCAATAGAGCAGGGTGACGCTGAAAATTCCATTTTTTTAACACAACTTAATATTTCACAGGCCTTTAAAATTTTCTTGCTAACCTTCATCAAGATCTGAAAAATAGTTCATTAATAAAACTAATTTTTTAGGACAGGGAGACATCGTTAAGTTGCTTTCTTAAAGAGTAGGGACAACGTAAAGAGCTTTTTAAAGATAATCGTGAATACTTTCAAGTGCAAATTGAAACCGAGAAATCGACTTTCAAACAAAATATCATCTTTAACTAGCCTACAATTTTAGAGAAAGACAACAATTGATGCTCTGACAACCCTTTGACAGTTATTTCAAGATGAAGCATTATGTTCTCTTTTTCTGAGCTAGACTGTAATACAGGCAAGTTTGACTCAAAAGTACCAATAAACAAAATGAAAATAAGAACAAATGAGCAAAGAAAAACAGAAAGCAAAGAAATCAAAATAGAAAAATATGTACAAAAGGTGTATCGGAGAGTTGTCAAGTAAAATACCTTTTGAGAGCTTGGCCATTCACTGGGAAGGTGTCTGGCTGACCCTCTAAATTCTGCAGGTGGAAAGAACTGGGACCTAGTTTTTCAGCAATTAAGAATGGTCCCAACCACAGGTTTTGGAACTTAGTATGTTTGCCTTTCCCCTCATGAGGTTTGTCCCACTTAAGGACAAGATCACCTACCTCAAAATTCTTGTCTAAGATAGAATTGGAATCGAACCAACTTTTGACAATAATTTGATGTTGATCCAATTTTTGTTTTGCTTGAGCCCTTACTTCCTCTAACTTCAATAAAGCATTATTCTGACTTTCCAAAGGAGGACAGTCTTCTTCTTGAACCTTCTGCGATAACTGCAGAGATGGAAGAAGAACATGTGGTGGAAGAATTGCTTCCCTACCGTAAACGAGAAAAAAGGGGGAATTACCAGCATCAATTTTTGGAGTTACCCTATCAGCCCAGATTGCATTGAATAGTGCATTATGCCAGTTTTTGTGGTCTTCAGAGACCGTTATTTTGATGATCTTGAACAGATTTTTATTAGTTGATTCCGCCAAACCATTTCCCTGGGGGTAATAGCTGGCAGAATACTTTAGTTTTATTCCTTTTTCTAGAGAAAAGGCACTCATTTCAAGAGACGAAAAATAGGAAGCATTATCGAACACTAGGCATTCAAGGATACCAACATGAGTGATTATGTTTGAATTCAGGAAAGATATTACCTGGCTGGTGTTTATCACTTTTAATGGTGCAACCTCGGACCATCTAGTGAAATAGTCTGTTGTTGTTATGATGTTTTATGCTGCTGCAAGGAGGTGGGGTTAATTGGGCCTATAATGTCAAAGCCCCATTGCTGAAAAGGGGAATCTACCGAGACAGGTTGCAGCGAGAATGTTGACTTCTGTACTCATCCAGAAGCCTTTTGACAGATTACACACTTGCGACATATTTGTGGGCAGTGGTGTCTCCACCAAAATGCCGACCGACTTCCCCTACATGTAATTCCAATAAGACTTTATCTACTTCATCTTGTTCTAGACAACACATAAGTATTCCATCGAAATTTTGGTGAAACAATATACCATTCACCAGCTGGAAAGAAGCATATTTTAATCTCAACGCTCTCCTCTTTTTTGGATCAAGGTGATGGGGAGCTGATCCATGAATTATATAAAACTTGATGTCATCATACCAAGGACTAGTAGGATTTTGTACACAACAGATTTGATTTTGATTATGCTGATCTTGAATTAACATATCAATTTTATTCTGTTGTTCTACAGCTGAATCAACGACCAATTTACATAAACCTTGGCCTCTAACAATTTGTGTTGGAGTGATTTGGAGGTCATATTCTTGTAAGGATGTGACCCGGTTTACCCTTTTTTCACCCAGTTCTTTCTGTACTAACAAATTTCTGACAGCAGGATAAAGGACAATGATTTTCATCCTAGATTTCAATAGATAAGATTGAAAGTGTTTTACTGCTTTAAAAATAGCATAAGCCTGCTGATCTACTGCTGGGTAATTAAGTTCTACTCCCTTAAAAGATGAGCTCATAAAGGCAATAGGAACTTCGTTGTTTTCAACATTCTTTTGGGTTAGCACAATGACATAAGCCTAATAAGAGGCAAACGTGTAGAGAGTGAAATCTTGTGAAAACTCAGGGCTCATTAGGGATGGAGCCTCTACTATGGCCTTTTTTATTGAGTCAAAAGCTTGACTTTCTAGAGTTCCCCAATGGTACTGTACATCATTTTTTATTAAGTTCTGTAATGGCCGAACCATTTCTAAAAAGTTGGGGACAAAACTTCTAACAAAATTTATCTGACCTAAAAAAGATTGCATAGACTTTTTGGAAGAGTTAGGGGGGAAGTTTTGAAATGACTTGAGTCCTTTCAGGGTCAATGACCATCCCTTCATTGGATACAATGAATCCGAGAAGCTTTCCTTGTTCTACTGCAAAGACAGATTTTTTGGGATTTAAAGAGATGCCATACTTATGACATCGTTGTAGAATAGATCTTAGATGAGCTAAATGATCTCCTTTATTTTTTGAGAAGACAGTAACATCATTTAGATAGACTACTACAGATTGATTGATAAGACCGCAGAAAGTGATATCCATTGCTCTCTGNCAAGATCGAAGGGCATCTTTCTATAAGCATAGGTACCCCATGGAATACAAAAAGTGGTTTTCAGCTGGTCTAGGGGGGACATAAGGACTTGGTTATACCCTGAAAAACCATCCAGTAGTGATAATCTTTTAGAACCGGATACCTGTTGGAGAATCTGTTCCATGGGAGGAACAAGGTAGTTGTATTTATCATATGCTCAGTTTAAATTTCGAAAATCGACACATAGTCGGATTTCACCACTCTTCTTCCTTACAGGGACAAGATTAGAGACCCACTGTGTATGTCTTACCGGGAAGATTATCTTAGCATTCAAAAGTTTGTTTAGTTCTTTCTTGACCATTGGTTCAAGTTTTGGGTGCATCTTTCTTAACTTCTGTTGAAAAGGTTGAGTCTGGGGTTTCATGGGAATAACGTGTTGTATGATGTTAGGATCAAAGGTTTTTAGGTCGTCATATGTCCAAGAAAAGACATCCTTAAATTCCTTAAACAACTTAATAAATGCTGACTTTTCTTTCTCAGAACATCCCATTCCCAAATTGATGCATTGTGGGTTATCTTTAGTTCCTAGGTTCACCTTTTCATGGGTCAAGGAAGAACTATTCGTTTTACAATTCACTGATTTTCTGAATTTATCATGCAAATCATAAAACTTTTCTAATCTTACCACGGATTTTGGGATAGAATTTACCATATCTGATGTTGATTCCAGAGATCTTGGGTCCGATATTACCGTAAAATTGCAAAGGTCTTCATCATGGGTACCTTCATCGATAACTACACCTTGGAAAGTATCTTCCATGTGAAGAAAACTGATGATCTGTTGATCGCCATCAAAAACTCTCCAATTAGTGATGTTGTTCGGGATGGATGGTATGAACAAAAACTCGATGGAAAATGCATTTGGAGAAAGACCTTCTGTAGGAAAAAGTTTAGAGGCGACATTAGATAACAAATCATCATTAGAATTATTCAATCTCGGAATAGAATTAATGTTAAAATCAAAAAAATTGTTCATTAAATTCCAACCTCAGTTTGATAGCTTTTCAGGTGTGGAGATAGGCAATGAATAGAATTTTGTACCTGTCTGACCACAATTTCTGAATCACCAAAGACTATTAAATTTTGATCTCTCAAATCTAGTGACTTTCTGAGACCTTGCAGGAGTGCCTCATATTCGTCCGTATTATTTGTGCATTCAAATTCTAGCCGGCAAGCGATCAAAGTTTTGTTACTTGCTGGATCAATGAGCACACATCCTGCACTGACTCCTTCCTTAGATTTAGATCCATCGAAATAAAGAGACCAGAAATGATTTTCATCAGCTATATATGACACCTTAGAGAGGGTTGTTGACTGTGTACATGTCATGAGTTCAGACTGTTGTTCTGGGTCAGTAATGGTAGAAGTTTCAGCCATGAAATTGATGAAAAAAGTGTTCATTCCCTGCACTTCCAGTGAATTGGCAGAAGCAGTGAATGGTTGATTATGATCATTTAAATTAGTTACCGTAAGCTTTAGATAATGCTCACGATTGATCTTGATTCTGTTAGGATTTCCATTCTCTGGCAGCCATAAGTGAGACCAATCTATCGCAAAGTAACCATGTAGTTGTTTGGACCAATCCCTACTTAAAAATAAGACATATACTTTAGGGATATCAACGACAATAATATCAATAATCTGGTGGACTTTAGGATTAGATGATAATCTGATAATTACATTTTTTAATTCACCTATTATTTTAACACTGGTCCAATCAAGCTGAATAATTTTCAGACTGGAAGGTTGAACTTCAGCATTGATTTTTTGGTAGACAGACCAAGGAATTTCATTTGACGATGTACCTGAATCTACCATACAATTATGTACATTCCTATTGAAAATTTCAAAAGTCAACAAAAAGGGTGGGACATTTCTGCAAGTATTAACAGTAGAAGTTTGTTGTTTTATAGTCACAGCCCCTAGAACTATTTTATCTACATTTTTTATGCTTTTTACAACAAGGTCTCTTTTACCAGAGGACTCTAGTGTCGTTTTAACGGAGACCTTTTGAGGTGTTTTGGGGCTGTTTTCTGCAAATTTGTTGCTATTCAGATTGCTATTTTTGTTGTTTTCTGCAATATTTTGAAGCATCTTTTGTAGAAGAAAAAGAAATTTCAATAATTCATAAACATAAATATTAGCTCTAAGTTTTTTGAGATCCTCGATCAAATCATATTCTAAACGTGGAGCTACTGAATTCTGTTTAGTTTCAATTAGTTTAGACTGTTTTCGAGGTGCATTGGTTCCAATTTCAGAAGAATATTTATTCGTTGTTTTACTTCTGGTATTGTAAGGATGCACTGTCTCGAAATTGGCTTGAAAGATACTATCCGAAAAATGCCCGAAAATGTTGGGAGAGGATTCATCCTCTTCCACTATTTCTTATTCAGCCACGTCTTCAGGAATCTCAGGAGTAACTAAGTTATCATGTGCTTCCAGAATCATCTGGATAGCATATTGTAGCCTTTCTAGATTTAGACCTTCAGAATTTGAGTTAGGTCGGTTTGTGGGAAAAGGCTTTCTGAAAGGGGGTTTGTAAGGCCCTTTGCTTGAAGAAGCTTCTTCGACTGATCTCCTTAAATCTATAACTTGATTTGACAACTTCTGAACAACCTTGTGTAAACTTTCTAGATCTGAACCGTCTGATTGAGTTTTGGTTGGGGGAGGTCTAGGAAGAATTTCTATTTTCTTCTCGGAAGATGAGGTAATCTCCGCCTCGTTACAGATATTGTCCTTTAGGCTGAGAATATGTTTCTCAATTTGGCTCGCCTCCTCGAAGGCTTCCAATAATGTTTCTTTCTTAGACCTTTTTACCCAGATAGCTATGTTTTGGTGTAGGGCTTTCATGTAGTATGCGACGATAATATTTTTAGTAGGCATTGAATCCATGGGGATTCGATTCTTTAATGTTAGAAACCTTTGATTAAAGTATTTTATTTTTTCCTTGGGGTTCATCTTTAAACTAGAGAGTTCCATGACTAAGACTTCGGGAGATTTTTCATCTTCGAATTTCTCAAGGAAACAAGATTCAAATCTATCCCAAGATACAATGGTGTGGGGTTGTTGGGCAAAATATCAGGTAGAGGCATTGCCTTCATATGTATACGGAAACAGTCTACATACTACATCTTCGTGTTCTACGCTTCGGAGTCTAATGGCTAGCATGAAGTTTTTAATATGATCCTCAACGATCTGCTTGGAATCTGGATCGAATTTAGGGAGTCATTTCTCCAGATGTTTAGGCAAAGTATGCTGGGGTCCAGGTATGGCCACTACATCTTGATCGAGCCAAGGTCTGGTAGGATTATTCGGATTTTCCATAGGCGTGGGTGGTGTCGAAGGATGTGATGAAGAACTGCCTTCGTCTGATGATTCTTCTCTTGAATAAGAAGGAGATGAAGGGGGTGGTGATGGTGGGATACTAGATCCTCCAGCTGCAGGGGTGAGGATGTGATCTGGATCCGTAGGGTTTAGGGTAAGACTAGTGCCTTCAAGTTGCTCCCTAATATTAGAGAAGTCTAATGGTTGATTCAATGGCTGACCTGGTCGTCTGATACGGGCCAAAGAACTATGTGTCCTTAGAAGGGATTGATGAACAATTTCTTGTACGTTGGCCCCTGGGGGGTTTGGTGTTACTAGTTCAACGGTGACCCGTGGATTTTTGTTTGATGTGGTTGTTGTTTGAGAGGTAATATTGTCATCAGAATAACTTCTTGTTACTATAGGTGAGCAGGTGTGTGGGGGAGGAGTCTTGCGACCTCCACATGCCATCAATATTGTTCAAGCCCTCCTTCTAGTGCCATTTGTTGATGAGTGAAAATGACCACTCGTCAACTGGAAGAGCGAGTCTAGTCCAGGGTTGTCTAATTAACCCAAGCCGTTTGGATTGACTCACTCTGACGGGTTTAATGGCTCCGTTGGCCAAGCTAGAGTCCTAAAAGAAAAAAATAAATAAATAAGAGAAACAAAATAACTCACTAATTCCTAATCACTGAT
>JASDQU010687609.1:0-16878 GCA_032191745.1 Picea mariana
CACCACTATGGCGACTTGGTTCACCTCAAGTCGAACTCATTGAGTTATACAGAGTATATCATGTGTAAATTATTCATTATTCACAACGGTTAATGAAAATTCTTTCCATTCTTTCTCTCCTTCTTCTTCTTTTTCCAATTCTCTCTCCAAATGTGTGTATCATTGTTTAGCTAGATCTATTATGTGCAGGTCAACACATTTACACTAACTACCCAACTAACTAAGTAGTGGGAAATAAAACCGGATACGATAATGAAAAAATCTCATTAAATGAGTCTTTATTATTATAATAATAGTTCTAACTACCCACCTAACTAATTAGTGGAAAATAAAACTCAATACAATACTGGAGAGGTGGGACTCTCTTTGACCCAGATGGACAACATGTTAGCCCAGTTAATTAATGAGGAGGTGGGCATCTCCTTGATTCACATGGACAATCTATTAGCTTTACAATTTTATGCATTTTGCATCCGAATTTAGACCGTATACCCCCTTAAAATTTGGATCATTCCTCCCCCTTAGAAAATGATGGTCCCCATCATTTCACCCATGCTAAAAAGAGAAACCCCATTATCGTACCATTATGATTATAATGTGAAAATGCCCAATAAAGAGAAGGGTTTTGTGTGGTTGACCCATAACCGTGGGTTTGTGGTTGACCCATAACCTAGTTGACAATGACATTGTACATGGGTAGAAAAATAATAAAATTTTAATAAAATCCCAAAATTTTAAAAAATAATATGGAAAACTCGTGACTTTGGGGGCTTTGAACATCCTTCTGCAAATCTATACATAACTTATGCTACAAGTGATGAAATTCAATTCCGTCAAAGACCCATTTGAGATACTGAAGAGATATTTACCATGGAGTGAGAAAAATGAGCCAAAATTGAAGGGCGTGTGGCCATGTTGGTTACAAACATGTGTTTCTTCAAACAAAGATATCTCATAAACCAGACAACGAAATGAAATTCCGCGAAATACCCATTTGAGATATTGAAGAGACATTTTTATTCATATGTGGAAATTCTTCTGTGTTTTCTTGAGAATGGAGAAAAATACCTTTAAATATGGTTGTATGCACAGCCTCCTTGGGTCAAATACATGCTAAAAGTCAATCGATGATATATCTCAAACCATTAATCCAAATGAAATTATCTGAAATACCCATTTGATATCGTGAAGAAATATTCTAGCTATATGTGGAACTCATTTTGTAGTTTCCTAAGAAGGGAGAAAAATATCATTTAATATGGTGGTGTGTGCAACCTTCTTGGGTCAAATACATGCTGAGATTCAATCAATGATATCTCTCAAACTAGGAAGAAAAATGAGATTCTGCGAAATACCCATTTGCGATATTGAAGAGATATTTCCAACGAGATATGCTAGAGCCTCTGAAATGTTGTGTAGAGGTCGTAGCACTTCTTTGAATTTGACTGAGTGTAGAGGGCCACAAAAGATGCCAAGGGTTTGTAGAGTAACATGGGTTTTTGTAGAGGTTGTGGAACCTTCGTGGGAAACATGGAAACCCTGCAAATTTGTTGAAAATGTTGCAGAACAATGGATGTAGTGGATCCATGTATAGATGCAATGAATCCATGTATGGATGTAGTGAATCCATGTATGGTTCTCCTTGTAATGGTGGACAAAGATCTGAGGGTAAAAACAAAGCCATGTAGTGCTTGTGGACCAACTGTGATTCTTATAGTGTATGGCCCAGAAAATGGATTATGATAGTACCAAAAGGAGGTTGGTGATTGTTGTAAATGTTTGAACCTGCATCATTCTTCAAACCCTTGTTCCGATGGAGATTGTACCCGCTCTGATACCACTGATTCATATGTTGGGGCATGAGATATGGTTGGATTGAATGCTGAGAGAGGAGGAGCTTAGATGTTCCAATATTGCATGAAAATAAGCATGGACAAAAACATGTAAATGAAGTACTCGAGAGGTGAGGCTCAAAGAGGAGAATCACCTCTAAAACTAATTACTAGTAGATCACTCAGAGCTAATTAATCTCACAATGAACAATAGAAAACATGAGAGAAGCCAAAATGAGTAAATTCATATCATGAGAATGATTTCTAGGCCTTTATATAGAATTACAAAATGGTCCATTAGATAAAGTCAAAAACAACTCATTAAATGAGTCTCTATTATTGGTATAATAGAGCTAACTACCCAACTAACTAAGTAGTGGAAAATAAAACCTGATACAATAATGAAAACAGATCATTAAATGAGTCTCTATTATTGTACTAATAGATCTAACTAACTAGATAACTAATTAGTGGAAAATAAAACTCAATAAAATAATGGAGAGGTGAGACTCTATTTGACCCATATGGGCAACCTATTATCCCAATTAATTAATGAGGAGGTGGGCATCTCCTTGATCCACATGGAAAATCTATTAGCTTTATAACTTTATGACTTTTGCATCTGAATTTATACCATATACCCCCTTTAAATTTGGATCGGGAGGTGTGATTCGAATTGGATCCTCACCCTAAAAATTTTGTAAAATTGCAATAAACTTGTAATCATTATTTTTATTCTATTTTGTATTGTTTTTGGAAAAATGGGAAGAGGAAATGAACCATGTGATGGTTATCCTTCCAAAGGGAGTGCATTAAAATAATGAAGGTTTTAACAAAGAGGGAAACTAGGGGGGAGATGCAAGGAGAAAAAGGGAAAGATACTAGTAGAAGTTGGAGCTTGAAGAGGGTAGCATGCATGAGTTTGAGTGGACGAAGGAGTTAATGTGCATGTTCACACTCTAAGAGAAGGTGTCTTCGATCCATGGCTTGTTGTAATGTTGGTTTCCATAGTGAGCAACAGTACATGGAGTCTATGTATAGCTCACCCATTTGTAATTTCTCTTGAGCATAATAAAAATCTCATTTAAACGTTGATATATGTGAGTTAATGTATTTTTTTCTTTGGGTATTTTTGCTATGTTACAGTGATCTATACATTCTCCATTGAAGTATATGTTCATTCTGTAACACCCGTTCACATAATTTATTGTTGGTTGGGTGTTTTTATTTTTCCCACCAATTGTACACATCATTTTTTCTCATTAGACATTTTTATTCTTTTCTTGGGTGTGTTTTTTATTTCCTGAGATAATCAATAGATCCTTGGGTGAATTTAGACACCCTTGGGCATGCTCTCCTCTGCCTCATTGTTTTGTGTATTTCCTAGGTGAATTCAGAAACCCTCAAACATGTGTATATGAAGATGTGTGCCTAAAATCTCCCTGGGAATCTTTCCCCATTGTCGGATGACTGAATTTGTCCAGTGAGCATACTTCCTCATTGTTGGGTTGTGTAAAAGAGTCTTTTGTCAGCGGGTGTGATTTTAGAGGGAGTTTTTGGTTTTAAAACAATAGAATTGCTTAACATTAACAACTCAACATCACCTCCATGATTCATTTAATTTTAAGCACATACATTGATTACTCTCAACACTGAGTAGTGCAATAAATTCATTACGCATCCATGTTGATAAGACAGATGGGCTTGTTGATGTTCATATTGGTCACAATCCCAACAGCAACCTCACAAGGATATGAATCACCCTATGTTTTTATAGAGGGGGTACTCCTCTTTGGATGAAGTGTTGGAAGGTTCCTTATATGACTCTGCAATAAATGAAAGATCTCCCAACAAATCTTGTATATACAAATGTAAAACCCTTATATATAGTTTTACAAATATGCATCATATAATTTGAATATAAGAATGATAAAATGTGTCAGCAGAGTTGTGTCCAGAAGGTTTTGGAGTCTCCTTTCAACAAATAGTATGCCTTTCTTATAAAATAAAATGAACCTGGAATTTGCTATGAATTTTGGAAGATGAATTAAAAATGGCCAGGTCTTCAAAGAACTTTAAATGAGTATTTCTTTGTAACTAAAAAAATATTTGGATAGAAAATACATTTTAAATCATATCATTTCAACTCAAAGTCTAAGAAATCACTAATTTAGTTCCCCAAAGTAGTTCTTTGCAGAAGAAATTTATAACAATATCCCAAATATGACAAGTTTAATAATGTCAGAAACAAGAAGGTTGAAATAACCTCTACAAAATCTCAATGACAACTAATAAACTAAATGAAACAACAATTTCCTTTTTACAAGGAGGGATGTTGTTCCTATAGACCTAAAATATTACAAGATGACTAAATATTTTAGAGAAAGAATTTCTCAGACCCAAATCTTCTTGTTTATCTAAAAATACATGAAAGATTTGATAGAAAGAAACTGAAAGAAGAACATGTAGGGAGAAAAATTCTAGCATGATAATTTATAGAATCTTGGAAACATAAAACTTTTATTTTTGAGGACTCTTCACTATTGTAGAGACTTCTCACTTTCGACCTCTTGATGATCTAAAATTCCAACATTTTCTTTGATGATGCTTCCCTCCTTTAAAATTTTCTTCCAACGCTTCTTGAAGTAGTTACGGTTTTTTTCTTTCTAGGAACTTCCACACACTTTTATTCTTGGAATAACCACTTTAATTAATGCTTCATTGAACTCTCATTAATCACTTTATTTTGTTTAAATTTATGCCTTGAAGTGGGACCCATGTCGTCTTTAATAAAAGGTTTTTAATAAACTTTTATTTTGAAATTTTTTAATTGACTACCTTTTTAAAAATATATTGTATTTTAATATTTTAAGCAAGATATTTGACATTTATGTAATGTAAACCATTCTATATGCAATATTCATCATCCCATATTTCCAACAAGTCTTCCTAAGCGAGATTTGGAATTATGGATCTCAAGTTACAAGCTCGAGAAGTCGAGGTTCCAAGCATATTTATTAGCAAACCAGGAAATCATAGTTGAATGTTATTTCCATTTCTAGGAGAATTATGGCCAATTTCATCCCTTAAAACCTGTTCCACTTTCTTTTTCATCAATTTATCTTTCCAAAAAGGTATATTTTTTCCAAAACTGACGCTCAGATCTCTAGTTATGACCTCCAAAAGTTCGTTACTCAATAATTATCCATCAAGCTTGTGGATTAATCTTGGCCCTCCATTGAAATTCATCTTTTTAAAAAAATACTCCATCCCACATGCATTGTGGTATTAAGTTTTAAAGTGTTTATATAGTAAATATTATAATGCCTTTCATGTGGAACATAAGGAGACTGTTAAGACTATGGAGACTCGAACCTTAGGAAAATTCATGAATTAATAAATACTTTGATGGCCTAGTCAACACCTAGTAAGAATCCTTGTCATTGCCCATGTCAACACTGATTCATAGCCCAGTCAGCAGCATGTGCCTTGGTATCATTAGCTACCATGTGTCATAAAATGATTGGTTTCCATGTGTCATTGCATGATACGATGCCAAATGTCTATGTGTGATTAGTTGTCATGTATACCACATGTTGTCACGTGATAGTTAATAATTAAAGGGAAAGGAACTTAGGAAATTAGGCTAAGTATGGGAGTACAAGAAGAGAGGGAAGAGAGAGTAATGGGAGAGGAGAGAGAATCAATATCATAGTTAGAGGAGGTTGTAGCGGTTGGGGGTTGGGGGTATGGGTTGGGTGTGAGTATCACAA
The DNA here is from genome assembly GCA_032191745.1 of Picea mariana. Taxonomy (NCBI): domain Eukaryota; kingdom Viridiplantae; phylum Streptophyta; class Pinopsida; order Pinales; family Pinaceae; genus Picea; species Picea mariana. Next base: position 5,606 of record JASDQU010687609.1, read on the forward strand.
TGCCATGAGGAAAGGAAGAGGGGTAAGTAAGGGAAAAAAATGTTAAGTGTTGGAGGGTAAGGGGGAAGTGGTAGGAGTGAGAAGAAGGGAGTGGAGTGAGGAGAGAGAATCAAGATCAAGGGTGAGGTGATGGAAAGGGAGATGGGGAATGGGGAAGGGACTCCCAAACCCACAGTGTATGGAGAGAGGGGGATGGAGGGATAAGGAGGTAAGAGATAAATAAAACAAATTGACTAAGTATAGGAGAGGACGTATAGTATAGAGAAAAGAGGAGTAAGGGGGAGATATTAGAAAATATTCTGAGTATAGAAGAGAAGAGTGGGGATGATTTATAATAGAGGAGAGGGAGTGTATGAAATATATGAAAATAAAAATAAGTATTGAATAGTTATAGTGTAGAGGAAGAGTGTATAGGGTAAATGTGGAAATAAAACTAAGTATGAAGAGTAGTATGGAAGAGTAGTGTAGTGTAGTTCCAAGAAAATGATAAGGTTCTAAGAAATGAACATGGTTGCAAGAAATTGAACATGGTTCCAATAATTCCAAGAACATAAGTGTGGTTCTAAGAAAAAAATAGCATTGTTGCACATGGAAGAAGCGTTGTTTGGGTAGTTAGACAAAAACCTGGATATCTTGAGCATACATACTCGTATTTTTAATCCATAAAATGTGTGATGAGGTTGAGGACAAGGAATATGTCATGAACTGATGATCATTCAAAATTTATTTCTTCTGACATCAAATTATTTTATTTTTCCAAGAAATTGAAATCTAGGTGACAAAATTTTCGATCAACAACTAGCTCCAACAGCAGGACAGTGACCCCCTATGGGTTGCTGAGAACACCAAAATTTGACGACCAACTTCCTTCTCCATTGGGATATGGATTCAATTTCAAAATAAATTCTTGTAATTATTCCATTGGGCCATGGATTCATCTTCAAGCATTATCTCCATCTAACAACTGCTTTCTTATGAAAATCTTGGATTGAAGAAACAAACTATGTACAAACAAGATCGGCCTACCATATCCTACTTGGAGGAAAGGGGAAATTTTCAAGTGTAAGTAGATTTCCAATGGATCCATTCAAGCATCCATCTAATTTCTATAATGAACTCAAGAACTTGGGAACATATCAAGGTTGGTACCAAAGAGTAAGGGGGGTGCTCAAAGTGTGCTGGAATAAAATCTAACCATATGTGTCCAAAATTTGATTGGATTTCTTGTCCAACAATGCTTTGGAACCATGATTCAATGAAATAAATTATTGATTTCTCATGAATGTTGCAATTTTTGTTTGGATGAGAGGCTTCCAATTTGAAAATACTTTCATCTTTCTCCTTATCCCCATTCAATATTATTGATTCATTGGAAATGTCTTGAAATCATTCTCCCTTCATGCATTGTAAATAGTGTCCATCATTATTTTCAATATTATTTTCTTCCACCAATTATTCTTGTTGTCAACGTTCTTCTAACTTTTCATCATATGTTGCAACATTTTACACATGATCATGTTGGTTGAAATATTCTTGTGCATTTGGTGGAGACTCCTCAATTTTATTCTCAAATTTGTTGCTTGAAATATCTTCATATGGAGTATATGAAAGATTGAAATCTTCATTGTATTGCATCCATATGGGAGACGATGGGTGGGAAAACGTTTCAACAAATGAAATTCACAAGAAGCAATGAATAGGACCATTCACGAGCATTCCCATGCAACGTTTGTGCAAATAATGGACATGTAACATTGTATTCAAAGAGATTGAAAACGACACATGTGATTTTGAATCTAAACAAGTGATTCTCTGCATCCTCTAAAGTATTCCCAAAGAATGTGGAAAAGTTTTCAATAGGAATATCATGCATATGAAAATCTACTTCTGGCATATTTAAAGGGATTCTATTTAATTTCCTCCTTATTTGGGTACCTCTTCCTTTTGTTGATTCTTGTAAATACATTGATGAGCTTGGTGAAGAAGGAAAAGGATCATCATGACATGAATGAGGTTCTTTGTTGGAGTCATCGTGATGATTTTCTTGATATTCTTGAATCTTTCCAATGGAGTTGTCAAGGAATTTGAGAGTTCTTTCAATGGAATCTCCAAGGATTTTATCCTCCCAAATATTTGATGGTTCTTGGCTCTTTTTTAGGTCATTCAAATATTTTTGAATTAGATTTTTATAAATGTTATGCATATAGAAAAAGTAGCAGTCTTATTTGAATCTTCTTTTCGAAACTTTGAACCATGGAGACTTTGGTTCCTCAATAATATCTGAAACAAAGCCTTGGATATATTGAAAATAAATTGTTCCCAATTATAGTCTCCAAAAAAGTCAATGTTCATATTGGTAACAATCCCAACAACAACCTCTGTGTTTTTATAGAGGTGGTAGTCCTCTTTGGCTGAAGTGTTGGAAATTTCCTTATATGATTCTACAATAAATTAAAGATCTCCCAACAAAGCTTGTATATACAAATGTACAAGCCTTATATACAGTTATACAAATATACATCATATCATTTGAAGAAAAGAATGATAAAATGTGTCAGCAGGGAATTGTGTCCACAAGGTTTTGGAGTCTCCTTTCAACATACATTCTTCCTTTCTTATAAAATAGAATGAACCTAGAATATACTATGTATTTTGGAAGATGAAGTAAAAATGGAAAGGTCTTCAAAGAACTTTAAATGAGTATTTCTTTGTAACTCAAAAAATATTTTGATAGAAAATACATTTGAAAGCATATTCTTTCAACTCAAAGTCTAATAAATCACTAATGTAATTCCCCGAAGTAGTTCTTTGCAGAATAAATTTATAACAGTATCCCAAATATGACAAGTTTAATAATATCAAAAACAAGATGGCCAAAACAACCTCTACAAAATCTCAATGACAAATAATAAATTGGATGAAACAACAATTTCCTTTTTATGAGGGATGTTGGTCCTATGGACCTGAAATATTACAAGATGACTGAAGATTTTAGACAAAGAACTCCTCATACCCAATTCTTCTTGTTTATCTAACAATAGATATTGAAATATTTGATGGAAAGAAACAGAAAGAAGAACATGTAAGGATAAATTTTCTAGTAGGCCAATTCATAGAATCTTGGAAAGATAAAACTTTGATTTTTAAATACTCTTCACTGGTGTAGAGACTTCTCACTGTCAATGTCTTGATGATCTAAAATTCCAACCTTTTCTTTGATGATGCTTCCCTCTTTTAAAATCTTCTTCCAATGCTTCTTGAAGTAGTTAGGTTTTTGGTCTTTCTAGGAACTTCCACACACTTTTCTTCTTGGAATAACCACTTTAATGAATGTTTCATTGAAATATCATTAAAAAAATTATTTCATTGAAATTCATGCCTTGAAGTGGCGCCCATTTAATCTTTAATAAAAAAATAATAATAAACTTTTATTTTGAAAATTTTTAATTGGCTACTTTATTAAAAGTTGACTATATTTCAATTTTCTAAGAAATATATTTGACCTTTCATTTATGGAAACTATTTTAAATTCAATATTCATAATCCCATATCTCCAATGAGTCTTCTTTAATGATACTTGGAGTTTTGGATCTCAATTTATAAGCTCGGGAAGTCGAGGTTCCAAGCAAATTTATCAGCAAACCATGAAAACATAGTTGACTAGTGTTTCAATTTCTGACAGAATTGTGGCCAATTTCATCCCTTAAAACCTATTCCATCATATTTATTGTCGAGTTAAATTTCCAACAAGGTATATTTTTCCCAAAACTAACGCTCGGATCTCGAGTTATGACCTTCAGAAGTTCGTTGCTCAACGATCGTCCATCAATCTTGTGGATTTTTTTTGCCCCTCCATTAAAATTATCCCTTTTTAATAAATACCCCATCCCACATGCATTGTGGTAAAAAAAATTAAAGTCTTTATATAGTAAATGTTATCATTCATTTCATGTGGAACATAAGGAGACTATGGATATTATGGAGACTCAAACCTTAGGAAAAATTCATGAATTAATAAATATTTTGATGGCCTAGTCAGCATCTACTAAGAGCCTAGTCAACGCCCAATAAGAATCATTTTCATCGCCCATGTCATCGCTAAGTCATATCATAGTCAATACCATATGTATTGGTATCATTAGTTTCCACGTGTCATAAAATGATTGGTTTCCATGTTTCATTGCATGATAGGATGCCACATGTCTTGGTGTGATTAGTTGTCATGTATTCTACGTGTCTTCACATGATTTGTTTTAATAATTAAAGGAAAAGGGACTTAGGAAATTAGGCTAAGTATGGGAGTACGATAAGGGAGGGAATATGGAGTAAGAGGAGAGAAGAGAGAATTGGGATGAGGGGTAGGGGGTATGGGTTAGGTGTGAGTGTTGCAACATTGTGAGGAAAGGAAGAGGGGTAAGTAAGGGAAACAATGTTACGTGTTAGAGATTAAGGGGGAAGTAGGGGAAGTGAGAAGAAGGGAGTGGAGTGTTGAAAGAGGATCAGGATCAGGGGTGAGGTTAGGGAAAGTGATATGGGGAATGGGGAAGGGACTCATGATCCTTCGGTGTATGGAGAGAAGGGGATGGATGGATAAGGAGGGAAGAGAGAAATTAAAAAATTGACTAAGTATAGGAGAGGAGGTATAGTATATAGAAGAGAGGAGTAAGGGGGGGATAATGTTAATTTTCACATACACTCTTATGTGACTAATTTTCATCTCTAAAAATTATTTCCTAGTGAGCTAACAGTAAAACCCTAGTTGTTATCATTGAACAATGTTACACTAAAAATTATTGACTAAAATTACATGTAGTGGAAACACAAAAGATCATAGATGAATCATCAACACATATGAGACACAATATTTATGTTCTTGTAACCTTATCAAATTCAGAAATCATGAGGGAAAAACCAACCCTCCCAACCAATACAATATCACCAAATATGAGGACAACCTTGTCCTCTCAGCCAGTTCAAATATCACCAAAATATAAGGACAACATTGTCCTCCAATAACCATACAAATCAGAAAATCAAACCTCAACAAATATCCTGGAAATATCTTCTTCACACACCTCTTCTATAGACCAGTTGTATAACTTGTTGACGCCACCTATTAGCCTTGTACAGATCTGTACATTCCCAGGAAGATATGTATAGATGTACGTGATTGTTCCCACTGCAACTCGCGTACATACATGGCTGTTCCCACTAGAACTCATGTACATGCATGAAAACATGTACAGACCCTTCTGTACAACTCACTCCACTCATACAATTTCTTCCTTATGCAGCTACCTCTCTCTCCCACACGTGTAGAGTGTTTTTCCCTGCCAAGAACAAAAAATAGAGAGACCTCAACCCTAGGCCATATTTTTCATCACACAAAATCTCCCTTTGCTGAAAACACCAAGTCACTCAGCACAAGTGCAGACTCACATATGCTAACTCCATCCATTCATTATGATGCAATGTCACAATGACCGCTCTCCTTTATATACAATTCCAATGAGTGAGTTTAGGCACCCCTTATCAACTCAACAATTAATTAGAATATTTTGTTCCTCTTTGTGGGTGTGACATCCCATCACAAGCCCATAAAATTTCTTATGAGGGCCTGACCTCATTTTGGGGCCAATTTCATTAAAAAAAAAGGTTAATCTGGTTCCAACAAATATTCCTGGTAGGTGTTCTATATGCACTAAAAAACACTAAAAACCCTCAATTAAATTGTCAACCTGGGGTAAGTAAACTTAGAGTTGTAGCAATATATATGCCAACGTAGAAAGGCTGGAGGTAGTATAGTCTAACTAAGGAAATGGGCTACTTAAAATCTAATCTATTCAAGCAAAGACTATTAATGATCAAACCCTATAAAGGAAACTTAAACTATTTATCCTAAGNCACTAAAAACCCTCAATTAAATTGTCAACCTGGGGTAAGTAAACTTAGAGTTGTAGCAATATATATGCCAACGTAGAAAGGCTGGAGGTAGTATAGTCTAACTAAGGAAATGGGCTACTTAAAATCTAATCTATTAAAGCAAAGACTATTAATGATCAAACCCTATAAAGGAAACTTAAACTATTTATCCTAAGTAACTTTTGAACAAAGTATCGATGGATAGTCCTAAGAAAGTAAATCAAAACCCTACTTAAAGAAAACTAACTTAATCATTATAATGAGCAAAAGAAAACTATCTACCTAATGAGCAATAACAACAATAAACTAATCTAATTAATCTATTCAAATTCAATAAGCAACAACAAGTAAGTAAATAAACAAGCAAGCAACTACCCTATTAAAGAAAATAAACAAGCAAGGAACTACCCTATCAAATAAGGTAAACAAGCAAGCAATCAACTAACTAACCTATGATAACTTCTACAGCAAGTAAACTAATCAAAATTACCCAATAAGAAACTAATCAAACTAATAAGCAAGTGAACTCTATTCTTAAATTAAACTTCATAACTACTTCTAATTTACGAAAGGAAATCTTAATCTACTAAATTCAAAGCATCGTGAAAATAAAAGTAATCAAAAACTACTCTTTAATCTATGATAAGAAAACCATTATTTAATCTACCAAAGCAAGAAGACTATCTAATCTACAAAAGCAAGGAAACTATTTTCTAAGAAAACTCAAATATAGTGTTGATGGTTATGTCTCCGGTGTCTTATAATATCACAATGGCATTTAACAATTAACGATAACTCAAGAGGGATAAACTCAATATTGACTTCGATAGCAAAGTGAAAAATGTGAATTAGACAATCCAATGAGAACTTAGCCATGATAGAAGCAACATTGACTATCCTGCATATCCATGTGATTATTCAATCTATACATTAATCATCAACAGTACAAAAACACTATTATATTTAATTCAATTGCATTCTATGCTAATTAAGAAAATTCATATTACTTAGATTCGTAACTGAAAACTAAACTCAATAATCAACTTCGAATTTAAAATTGCAATCTAGATCTAGAAAAGTAAATTGCATGAAATAAACTAAACTAATTCTATTTTAACAAATTAAATTGCAAATGGAAAATACTCATAAAACATAAATTAAATCCTATTTATATTTCAGCATATGACAAGAAATTAAATAAGAAAACTAACTAACAATTAGATAAGCACAACTAAATATCAAATAGATAAGAAAACTGAAAATGAAAACTAAAACTAACAAATATCCATCCACCGAAGCTTTCCAAAGAAACCATAAACTAACTACTCTGTTTTAACTCTGTTTTTAAACTATATTTCAGCATAAAGAAAATCTAACTATCCTCTAATTACATACAGGGTTATTAACTAAGAACTTGCAAGTTCATTTCCTATCAACTAAAAGAGCATTGCATATTAACAATAGCCTCCATAATAACCTGCAAAACTGAACTAAAGTAATTAAATTATGAACAACAATTTGTACAGTAAATAGACACAATAAAAACTCATGTACAGGAAATAAACAAAATGACGATTACACTACTCAAATTCACAAGAAAACTAAATAAATATTCACCCAGACTGCTGGTGGGCCCCCCAGCAGCTCGTGGCTACTCTTCAAGGATAAATCATGAGCTCAGTTAACACAATTTCAACATTAAAATGAAAAACACAGGTTTACACAGTTTTAGCAAAATATGTCTGGAATTGGCAAAACATAGCTTAACTATTATTTTGATCTCCTCTAAATTAACTTAACTATTGTCTTAACACTAATGTGGTATTTATAGATTTACAAGATGAGAGGTCGACCACTGGAAGTTTCAACCTCCTCTAAAAACAGCAAATCGCATTCAATGCGTCTTAACCGTCGGTGGCTTCTAGAAACAAGGCGATCCAATAAACGCTCAGCATAACAACCCAATATGAGTTGTTAGAATCTCAGTAGTTGGAGGCCATGAGCACAAAAAAAACCCATTTCTCTGATTCTCCCATTGTTGTTCGTCGATATGGTAAATGCCAAATCGCCCATGGTTTTAGTGCAGGATGGAATGTCGGACGGAGTGCCAGATGGTGTACTGGACGAAGTGCCAGATGGAGTACCGGACGGAGTGCTGGATGAAAAAAGGACCTACGATTTTTCCCTGTGACACACAGAACGCAAATTAGTTTTCTAAAATCATTAAAACATGTTGAATTATACTCAAAACCATCATAAAACATAAATCTTACATACGTGGTATGAACCACAACGATTTATCACAAAAATCCTCCAAAACTCTTCAAAACAAGAAAATACATATACAATATTGGCCAAAAAGGATCTACTTATCATCATTAGATTAACCATATCGTGGACCCAACGTTACCCCCACACCTAATTTTTTGCAGGTCCCACTGCAAACAAAAAGGAATTGCCCCTCATGACTAAGCTTGCTGACTTTACAAGCTTCTCCTTCTTGTCATGAAGATTTTTTCTTGTGCCTCTTGTGTTGCTTCAATTGTGCCCTGAGGTTATGATTGGTTTTTCTCATCTCGTCAACCAACCTTTGAAGGGAATTCACCTTTGCTTGGAGGATTTCATTATCATGGTGAAGATGCATGTCCATAGTCTTCCTATCTTCCAATTGTTGCAGAAGCTGAAAATTATCTTGTTGTAATTTCTCCATGGCTGGAGAAGGATTAGATATCTTAGAGGAGGGCTTAGATCCTTTGAAAGATGTAGAATATCTATCAATCTTATGATCTGGGGTAGGAATCTGTGAGGTAGGAGTAATAGGGGGTTGTTGAGGAGAAGTAGGTTCAGATTTTGTCTTTCTTTGAGGCTTCAATTTGTCTACAGACACTTCCCTAAGTCTTTTGTGAGGACTCTCGAGATCAAAGGATACTTGGATAGGGTCCAAAGTAGTCATGTGTTTTGCATAAGGTTTTCCTCTTATGCTTCGGGTACTTTTTCGAAAGGGTCCTCTATTAAATCGATTAACTCCTCTCCTATTTGTGGGAACTGTAGGAAAGCCTTGTTGAAATACTTCTTGTAGCTTTTTGGGTGTAGGATCAAGAGATATTGAAGGCATATGGAGATTAGCAATAGGCTTCTTGGTCTTTTTGTCCGATGAGGCTGCAGGGGTATCAACAAGATTCTTGGGTTTTTTTTTCCGGTAAAGAAATGGCTTGTGCAGGAGGGTTTGGAGTTTCTAGAGAGTGGGGTTTGGATGGAGAAATAGTCCTTAGATCAAGTGTCTTTTTGCTAGTCTTAATTTTCAAGTGAGGGTTTGCAAATTGGTAAATGAACTCATCCCAAGCTTGCTCTTGTTTTTCCAATTCAGCTAAACCAAGGATTTTGATAAGGCCATGGTGAAAGAGGTTGTTGTGGGGGTTGGTTACATTCTTCCTCACTTGAGAGGACATCTTCTCCAAGCTCTTTGAAAAGTAGAAGGGAAAATTCAATGGTTTATTGAAATGAAAGTGAGCTAACAATCGAATGTGACAGGATTTAAAGGTGGAATATCTACCTTCACATGTGATCAAGCTGGTGATGACTATGAGAGGGTCGATTAGATCCTATTTTATCCACTCCTTGGAGTATCCTTTAGCTCCATAGATGTTCTGAAATTCTGGTTTAAAAACCCTATTATAGCTCGATCGCAGCAATTGGTGGTTTTTAAACCATCTATCCACGACTCTTGGAAGCTTTGTGGCTGCGGCTATGGATTCCTATGAGACCCCAAAGGTGAGATACCCCACGTGCACTATATTTCCATCAAAACGGAGGGAAAATTGCATTGAAATGTCATCGTCGTGGCCCTCTAAGTGGGACAAAAATGACCCCCAGCCTGCACGCAAAAATACTTCAATGCATTATGCAAACTTAGGGATGGCGAAAAGGTGTATGTAGGAAGACGACTCATACCATTTGGGAATTGTGATGGCATGAAGAAATGGAAAAAGGGATAAATTCACAAAAGATAGGTGCAATCAGGCCAAGGAATGGCACGATTTAAACAGAGGCCGAGCGCAATTAAGCAGGGGTTGAGCGTAAATGTGGATAGAGATGAATCAGAATGAGTAGAGGGTGAGTGTGTTTAAAACAAGGGCGAACAAAAATGAGCAAAGGTGAGTGTGAGGACTAATGGGATAACCCAATTCCATTTATGAGTGTGCCTAGGGTGGAATTGGTTGCAGACATGCATGCACGTGTTGCCATGTGTGAACGATTTCGAATTTGAAGGCATGTTTCTTGGGGCAATCATAATGATAAGAAGTTAGATCAATGTCCAAGTCTTTTGAATTGGAAATTTGATCATGAAAATGTCTAAGGTTTGCATCATTCGATCTTGAGTGCCATGAACTAATTCAATTAAATGCCATTAATTCCTGGTTACCTGAAATTGTGGACAGTTATTGGTTTATATTTTCATATGGCACTTCGTTCCTCACCTCATACAACACTTCATATGGAACTCCATATGGCACTCCATATGGTACCTCTGTGCTAAATACATTTTTTTCCTCCTGTAATGGATAGCCTGCAATCTTGGAATGGTTTTGACAGTCATAGTGATTAAGAGCAGAGGTGGAGTATTCTATTATTGTTGATTTTGCCACCATGATTACTCAATCCACTCACATAAGGCATGTAATTTCAATTCTTTAATAAACAGCCTGTAATGAAAATAAGCCAATAGAGTGGTTTGTTAAGGATATGTACAGTAATTTATAACACACAGGGAATTAGCATTTCGAAAAAAAATAAAATGGTTGTTGATGTAATAACCTGTATCATGAAAACAATACATAAATTTTTACAAAGATTTACTTCTCTAGGCAATGATCATTTGTCAACTCATGAACCCCTCCCCCACACCTAAGTATTGTGACAAATCCCAATAAAAAATATAGGAAACCAGACAGTTCTCCCAATAGCCGAAGATTTATAGCGTGTTAAGTGTAGAGATAAATTTCACAGATTGGTCTAACGAGACGGTTAGAAGATGGCCCCACCTATAGGATAAGAGATCCTATATATATAAGAAGAGGTAGGCAACATAGTTTCAAGATAGTCTCAGATTTAGTTCCCAATGACAAGTTTATGGAGTTCATTAACCTTAGCTTAAGCATACATACTTCATGTCATCTTTGTTGAAAAGTCAACAAGAAACATGTGTCTAATTTAGTTTTCCCTTAATTAAATTAGACAATAAATATTAATCTATTATCTCATTCATAACTGAGTGATTTGGAATTGTAACAGAATTGTAAGTGTAGTTAAGTGAGTTAAGCTTAGTTGTATTAGTGCGAGTTCAGTGAATT
>JASDQU010687609.1:16978-36940 GCA_032191745.1 Picea mariana
TATAGATTCTTAAGCAATACAGAAATTAATCAATGGCTCATACACAAAGTACACAGAGATTTTATACCGGAAACCCTCAACCAGGAAAACCTTTCTTATTTTCATTATATTGAATTTCACCATTCGCCATACAATATATACAATGTTTTTAGGTATTCCGTAGATACCAAAACCCTAATCCCTTAATCCGTGATTAATTTACAAATCCGCTAAAAATAGCAAAAAACCGCCCAAAAAATTTTTTTGGAGCACTGCCCCAAATGCTACACGTAACCAGGGGGGGCATACCTGCCCCCCCCCGAGACCCCCTTAGGAAAGTGCACACAGAAAAGCTCTAGGTGAAGGGATCGTAAGACGCAGTTGTCGTATCTGACGTGCCCACACACACACACATGCAAAGAATATAACACATACCCAACATAAGATTGATGGTTATGGTATCACTTCCTTATATAGTGGTGAAGGTTTCAAGAGAAACTACTTTTTAAAATGCCTTAAGAAAAAGAGAAGATGAAAATCTTTGCAAAAATATGGCTAATTACAACAATTCATTATTCATTTGATGCTTAGCAGACAACAAGGTTCAAATATAGCAATATTTTGAAAAACAATCCTTCTTTTATATTTCCTTGAAACTTGTCTACTCCTGGTGAAATAAATACCTACAGAGATCTCTAGAATTGCTTATCAACAAAATTCAAAATTATTTACATATGTATAGTAGGAAATTCTAAAAACATTCAAGAACAAGGGGGGACTTCCCCATCTACTAAGGCCAATGCCTTGTCAGTTGACATAACATGTAGAAAGTCTTCTTTGGAAATGGGATTATGATAAAATTTGAGTGGGTGTCCATTTACTACAAAGGAGACTTGTCCATCGTCAATTGTTTTGATTTTCACAGCTCCATTTTCATATACGGTGACTACCTCATAAGGACCCAACCACCGAGTGGTGAGTTTTCCTTTGAAGGTTTTAAATCGGGAATCAAACAACAAATCCCAATCACCAGGTTGGAAGTGTTTCTTATTAATAAGCTTGTCATGCCACTTGCTCCTCTGGTTTTGGAATAACATTGTTAGTTGGTTGGCATCTTTCCTGATCTCATCCAACTCATTCAATTGTAGGGCTCGTTTCTTCTAAGCCTCATCTAAGTTTAATCCCAATTCTACCACAATACACAAGGTCCCTACTTGAAATTCTATTGGTATAAGTACTTGTTTCCCGTACACTATCTCATAAGGGGTATGTCCGGTGGTGTTTCTCCAGGTGGTCTGATATGCCCATAGAGCCTCTGGAAGCCTATCAGCCCAATCTCAGTGATGTAATTGAATAGTATTAGTTAAGATAGCTTCCAGAACTTTGTTTGTAAATTATTCCTGACCATTAGCTTGTGAGTGGTATGGAGAATATTTACAGTGTTTAATCCCATATTTCTCTGTTAGCTCTCTCATCAGCTTGGAAGTGAATTGAGTGCCTTGGTCTATAACAATTTAACGAGGGACACTGAAGCGGGTAAAGATGTCTTCATAGATGAACTCGACAATGGATTTTTCTGTAGCCCTAAATAGGGATTTTTCCTCTACCCACTTGGTGACATAATCTGTACAAACCAAAATATATCTTTTCTTATGAGACATGGGTGAAATTGGTCCTACAAAGTCAAGGCCCCATTTCTTGAAAGGTTCTATCATAACTTGGACACATAAGGAAATTTCGTCAGCTGACGTGGGTCTTCTTATTCTTTGACAAATATCACAACTCATCACATACTCAGTAGCATCCTTGAAGATACTAGGCCAATAGTAACATGAATGTAACACCTTATATGTTGTACATTTGTCAGAAAAGTGGCCACCACATGGTCCATCATGACAACTTCGTAGAATTTCTGGTACCTCATCCTCTTGGACACATCTACGAATAATAATATCAAGACCTGTACGAAAAAGGTCATGGCCAACCTAAGAGTAATTATCACTTTGCACGATAATTTTATTCTTTTCATGAGGTGACAAATGAGACGGTAACTTCCTAGTAGACAAATAGTTTTCCATATCTGCAAACCATGGGGTATTGATAGAAAGGGAAAAAAAGTGATCGTCTGGGAAACTATCATCTACAGTAATATCATCATCCTCGTTTGTTATACATGAAATAAAATAAGCTACCACATTCTCCTTTCTAGGTCGGTCAAGCACAATGATATTAAACTCTTGCAATAGCAGGAGCCACCTAGTCACTCGACCATTATTTATGGGTTTATTCATGAGAAATATAATAGCGGAATGATATGTATGTACAAATACTTTATACCCTGTAATGTAATGGCGAAACTTATTGATAGCATGAACTACTGTCGAGAATTCCTTCTCGGTAACTATGTAATTTAACTCGGCAGGGGACAAGTTCTTGCTCACAAAATAAATGGCATAGGGATGCTTGTCTTCTTTCTTCCCTAATACCCCTCCTATTGCAGTTTTGGAGGAATCAGTGGATATATGAAATGGGAGAGCCAAATTGGGCCCTCTAAGAAATGGTGCCACAAACAACCTAGCTTTCAGGGTTTCAAGGGAAGTTTGACACTGCTCAGTCCAAACAAAATCAACATACTTTATTAGCAATCCAAACATGGATGCAACAATATTTGTAAAATTTTCAATAAACCATCGGTAGTATCCATCATGTCCAAGAAAACTTCTCACCTCTTTCTAAGTCCTGGGGGGTGGAAGTCTGACGATGACCTCAATCTTTGCAGGATCGACTTTTATCCCTTCAGATGAAATGTGATGTCCCAGAATCACTCCTTTAGTCACAACATTTTACATTTTTCATGACTTAGAGATAGGTTCATTTCTTGGCATCTGATAAGTAATTTTTTGAAGTTATATAAATCTTCCTGGTAAGTATTTCCATAAACTTTGAAGTCATCCATGTAGACCTCCACACAATCATGAATAAGATCAACAAATATCCCTAGTACTGCTCGTTGAAATGTGGCAAGATCATTACACAATCCAAATGGAAAGACCCTATAGGCATAGGTGCCCCAAGGATAGGTAAAGGTGGTCTTGTCCTGGTCCTTGGGTGCTATGAGAATTTTATTGTACCCGATGTACCCATCTAAAAAGGAGAAATACTTCTTTCCATAAAGGATATCCAAAACTTGGTCGATAAAAGGAAGAGGAAAGTAATCATTCACAGTGGCTTTATTCAGCTCCTGGAAATCAACACAAATTCTCCATTTCCCAGTCACTTTCTTTGGAACCACTACAATTGGGGACACCCACTTACTGTCGGAGATGGGATAAATAAATCCAACATTTAATAACTTTTGGATCTCCTCTTTTACTATATCTTTGAGTGTTGGGATCATCCTTCTCTGGGGTTTCCTAATAGGTGTTACTTTCCCCTGGGTATATATGTGATGGATGCATGTGTCAGGATGTATACCCTTCATTTCAGTGTATTCCAAGGCGAATGCTCCTGTTTTTTCTTTAAGGATACTTACTAACTATTTTGGTTGGTCTGCATCTAGCCCGAAGTTTTTATGTAGGAATTTTCCTGGGCTAATCTCATATGGAATGGTATAAGACATGGAAGACTCATATATCTCGAATATGAAATATGTCGAAGAAAAAATGGATGGGTCCAATTGTTCCTAAAATTCTTCCCCAAACATATACTCAAATTGGGGAAAATATTGTGGAAAATCAACACATGTGATAACATAAATGAACTAGTTTAGCTCATTTTCCATTGTGTGCTCCTGAAGTGCCCAGGCATGGTCACTTGGAAATACGAGTTCTTCCTAGTCCTCATTCTCATATGGACATTCAATCCACCATAGATTCTCCATGATAGGTTGAGTTGGAGGGTAAATGGTGAGCTTCTGGATAGAAATTCCATTTGAGATGGTCATTTATCTCTCTCTACAACCAATAAATGCATTGGTTGTGGCTAACCAAGCTCTTCCCAAAATAACAGGATGGCCTTTGGTGGGATCCTTTGAGTGAATAACAAGAAAGTATATTGGGTATTCCCATGAGGCTAAAGTAACTATGATATCATCCAAGATTTCTTCAGGTATAACCCTGGTCTTATCTACTAATTCCAAAATGGTTAGGGTAGGCCTAAGAAGAGGTTGTAACTGTAATTTCTCCAAGGTAGTAGTTGTAATAACATTGATGGCTGCCCCTAGGTCTATCAGAGTGTTCCCAATGGAAACCTCATTAATGGTTATGGTCACTACGGGGTTTACTGGGTTCCATATTTTTTTATCTTACGCTTCTCTGATATGTACTCAGAAAGTTATTCTATCAAATGTACTATAGGAGGGTCCTTCTGCTTCCTACCTGGCTTCTTAATACACAATTCTTTGACTATCTTACTATATATTGGAATGTACTTAATGGCTTGTAGCAAGGGAATCTTGACACAAATATTCTTCAATTCATTTAAGATGTCAAATTCCAGTCGAGTGGTAGGTTTCTCGATTACTAGTCTTTCTGGATAAGGAGGGGCCTTCATAATTTGTGAAGGTTCATTTTGGGTAAGCTTGGGTTCTTGGTCCTTAGGAATAATAACATATTCCCACCTAGTGTCATCCATGGGTTGTTTAGTGGTTTCTTCTTCCTCTTCTTCCTGGATGACTGCTGAAGCTCTCTGCATG
Organism: Picea mariana; assembly: GCA_032191745.1. Lineage (NCBI taxonomy): Eukaryota > Viridiplantae > Streptophyta > Pinopsida > Pinales > Pinaceae > Picea > Picea mariana. The sequence goes on from JASDQU010687609.1 coordinate 21,651, forward strand.
TCCAGAACTTTTCTCAACCTCAGTTGAATCTCCTGTAATGGAATAGGAGTAACAACATATGTCGGGAAGGCCTGCATCTCAACGTTGTGAAGAGGTTGAGTGGTCCTATTATTGGGATTGGGCATTGGTTGTGCCGGTAATAATTTTGGTCTCAGGGAGCTTTCATTATGATATTGTAGCGGTTGTTGTTGTGTAATTGGAGGTAAATGTGGTGGAACAAAACCTAACGGAAGTTTTAGAGTGTTCGATGGAAACTAAGGATATGGATGGTTGGACATAGGGACAGGTGGAGCTTGAAGGTTGCCTTGATTATGTCCTCCTCTCCATCTATGAGGCCAAGGATATTGTTGGTACTATGTAGACCAGCTTTTCCAACTTGGTGAGTTCCATTGTTGTTGTTGTTGATCATAGGGTGGAACTTGAGATTGCGGATATGGTATGTGGGTTGGTTCCTAGGTTGCCATGGCCTCCTAGGTGCATAAGAAGATTCCCCAGGATCCCCACTCCTGTAGATGGCTAAAAAACCAGACAATTATGGACATTTTTCAGTTGAATGGTCTTATGTGCAGAAGCCACAAACTGAAATTTTATCTAATGGGAATTCACTTGAGGAATGCTCCTTCCTACATATTGGGCAATATATGCTCATTGCTGCATTTTCCTCCTCTTGTTTCTTTTTAATATTTAGGGTGTCCAACTGGGAACCTATTGTTCTTAATATATATGTCTTGAAGTTTTCTAAAAGGTTCCTTATCTCTGCCTTTGTGATACCACCTGAACTAATTGGTTTTAAGTTTCTATTATAAGGGTCTCAAACAATATTTTGTGTTTTGTCTCTACTCCTTGAGTAATTCTTACACATTTCACATATTTCAGCAAATGGTTTATGAGAGATGTCACTTGATGCCATCAAGTTAAGCATCTCTAGGTATTCTTTTGAAATTCCCTTAAGGAAAAAATCCCTAACTTCATCCTCTGGGAGGTCATGGTATTTTGACTTCTAGGAGATGTATGCAAATCGTTCCATATAGTTCTCGAGATTCTCGTCTTCTTATTGTTGTATTTTAAAGATGTCATTATGAGACTCTTTGGTCTTACAGTAGTCTTGGTATTTCTTAAGAAATATATATTTCATGGCTTCCCAAGACCTAATACTAGATTCTCCCAACCCCATGAACCATCTTAGTGCAGAGTTCTTGAGGGTGGCAAAAAAGAGTTTTAGTTTTTGGACATCTTGTAAGTAGTTGTATCTCCTACACAAGATGTCAAACTCAAATAGGAAGGTATCTATATCTTCACTACTTTTACCATAAATGGTGGGCAGTGCTGAGAGAGGAATATTTTTCATATTGACATTTGGGGTGGTGTCCAAAATTGGAAACTCGAAGGTAGTTTCGGTTTGGTTTTCATCTTCTTCTTCCTCCTCGTATCTTACATTGTTGTGATCCCCCTGATCATCCATACTAGTTTGGTTTCCAAAAAGAGAGTACCTAGGTAGTTTTATCTTTGAAGAGAACAAGGTTTCCCTTTGATGGAAAGGTCTTCCTACTGATTGGATGGCTGGGACTCTACTCATGCCGGTTGAGATTATTGGTGCCAAATTTTCTGTGTCAATTTGAGAGATAATTACGTTGGTTGAACTACCAAACAAAATATTCACCTATTCAGGGTATATGATGTCTTCAAAGTTAGGATCTCCTCGCGATGGTGTAAAATTGAAGGCTCTAGTGTTTGGTTCTACGAAAGGCTCGAGTGGTCTTGCCTCTTGTTCCACTATTACTAATGCTTCAATTTTCTATTCTATAATGTTCCATGTCTTAGTCTCTTCAAAGACTACTTTAGCTCTTTAGGTTGAGCTAGTTTCTTTTTTTCGGTATCGATCTGCGAAATTTATGAGTGGAATGTTCATTCTCCCAAAAAGATCAGAAGGAACCTTGGTTGAAAGGTCTGATTTAGATTTAATGTATCTACCTTTTGGATCTCTAGGTCTATTCATGAAAGCAAACAAAAACAAAAACATAAAGAGAAAAACTACCATTGGGTTTGGGGGAGCCTACTATAACAGATGCGTAGGTTCTTACCTCTCATCTTAAAGTTCCCCTGCCACCAATCTAATGTTAAGGCTTAGAAGTGATATATTTCCTAACTATTTCCTACCTTGAGACAACTCCCCGACAATGGCGCCAAAAATGGTGGGTGTTCTATATGCACTAAAAAACACTAAAATCCCTCAATTAAATTGTCAACCCAGGGTAAGAAAACTTAGAGTTTTATAAATATATATGCCAAGGTAGAAAGGCTGGAGGTAGTATAGTCTAACTAAGAAAATGGGTTATTTAAAAGATAATCTATTCAAGCAAAGACTATTAATGATCAAACCATATCAAGGAAACTTAAATTATTTATCCTAGCTAACTTTTGAACAAAGGATCAATGGATAGTCCTAAGAAAGAAAATCAAAACCCTACTTAAAGAAAACTAACTTAATCATTATAATGAGAAAAAACAAACTATCTATCTAATGAGCAATAACAATAGTAAACTAATCTAATTAATCTATTCAAATTCAATAAGCAACAACAAGTAAATAAACAAGCAAACAACTACCCTATTAAAGAAAATAAACAAGCAAGGAACTACCCTATCCAAGCAAGTAAACAAGCAAGCAATCAACTAGCTAACCTATGATAACTTCTACAGCAAGTAAACTAATCAAAATTACCCAATAAGCAATTGATCAAACTAATAAGTAAGTGAACTCTATTCTTAAATTAAACTTTATAACTACTTCTAATTTACGAAAGGAAATCTTAATCTACTAAATTTAAAGCATCATGACAATAAAATTAATCAACAACTACTCTTTAATCTACGATAAGAAAACTATTCTTTAATCTACCAAAGCAAGAAGACTATCTAATCTACAAAAGAAAGGAAACTATTTTCTAAGAAAACTCAAATATAGTGTTGATGGTTATGTCTTTAGTGTCTTACAATATCATGATGACATTTAACAATTAACGATAACTCAAGAGGGATGAACTCAATATTGACTTCGATAGCAAAGTGAAAAGTGTGAATTAGACAATCCAATGAGAACTTAGCCATGATAGAAGAAACATCAATTATCCTACATATCCATGTGATTATTCAATCTATGCATTAATCATCAACAGTACAAGAACAATATTCTATTTAATTCAATTGCATTCTATGCTAATTAAGCAAATTCATACTACTTAGATTCATAACTGAAAACTAAATTCAATAATCAACTTCGAATTTAAAATTGCAACTTAGATCTAGAAAAGGAAATTGCGTGAAATAAACTAAACTAATTCTATTTTAACAAATTAAATTGCAAATGGAAAATACTCATAAAACATAAATTAAATCCTATTTCTATTTCATCATATGACAAGAAATTAAATAAGCAAACTAACTAACAATTAGATAAGCACAACTAAATAGCAATTAGATAAGCAAACTGAAAATGAAAACTAAAACTAACAACTATTCATCCACCGAAGCTTGTCAAAGAAACCATAAACTAACTACTCTGTTTTAACACTATTTTTAAACTATATTTCAGCATAAAGAAAATCTATCTATCCTCTAATTACATACAGGGTTAGTAACTTAGAACATGCAAGTTCATTTCCTATCAACTAAAAGATTATTGCATATTAACACTAGCCTCCATAACAACCTGCAAAACTAAACTAAAGTAATTAAATTATGAACAACAATGTGTACAGTAAATAAACACAATAAAAACTCATGTACAGGAAATAAACAAAATGACAATTACACTACTCAAATTCACAAGAAAACTAACTAAATATTCAACCAGACTACTGGTGGGTCCCCCAGCAGGTCTTGGCTACTCTTCAAGGACGAATCACAAGCTCAGTTAACACAATTTCAACATTAAAATGAAAAACACAGTTTTACACAGTTTTAGCAAAATATGTCTAGAATTGGCAAAACAAAGCTTAACTATTCTTCTGATCTCCTCTAACTTAAATTAACTATTGTCTGACCACTGAAGTGGTATTTATATATTTACAAGCTGAGAGGTCGACCATTGGAAGGGTCGACCTCCTCTAAAAACAACAAATTACATTCAATGTGTATCAACCATTGGCTAGAAACAAGGTGAGCCAATAAACGCTCAACATAACAACCCAATCTGAGTTGTTAAAATCTCAGTAGTTGGAGGCCACAAGCACAAAGAAAACACATGTCTTTTGTTCACCCATCACTGGTCGCCGATAGAATAACCACAAAATCAGCCATCGTTTTAGTGTAGGATAGAGTGTCAGAGGGAGTGTCGGATGGAGTACCGGATGGAGTGTCGGATGGAGTACCGGACAGAGTTTCGGATGCAAAAATGACCTGCAGTTTTTCCCTATGACATACAGAATGCAAATTATTTTTTTGAAATCTTTAAAACATGTTGAATTATAATCAAAACCATCATAAAATATAAATCTTACATACCTGGTATGAACCACGACAATTTATCACAAAAATCCTCCAAAACTCTTCAAAACAGGAAAATACATATACAATATTCGCCAAAAAGGATCTAATTATCATCATTATATTAACCATATCATGGGCCCAACAATTCCCACATGCCTGACACCTTGGTCTCTTATGGGAATACCTCTCGAAGATACAAAAATCAACACTCCCTCTTAGCGAGGGAGGTATCCCATCCTTCAACATCTAGATGTACCTCCAATACTAGAAGTATCTTTCTCTCTCATCCTGGGAGTGACTCTGTCTCATATACCACAAATGCACTTCAATCCTCTTGATTGGTTTCTCCCTCTGTTACCAAAAAATATCCTTCTCTCTAGTCCTCCTGATTGGCTGCATCCTCAGTCGCTAAAGCAAATCCTATTGTCCAATCTGTCTCACTAGTTACTCCCTCTGTGACTGAAAAAAATCCTTCTCTCTTGTCTTTCTGGCCATCTTCCTCCTATATCAATGTAGCAAAACCTACTGAAACAACTGAATCCTCCATGGAGTACACAAATATCCTAGAATCCTCCTACCTTCTTACCTCCTCTATGGCCTCCTCAACCCATGGCACCTATCTATCAGTCATAGAAGATGCCTCTCTCCTACCTGGACCTGAGGGGGAACTCCCTCTAAATGTATGACTCTTCCTCTAATCTAGCTAACTCTCTCTAAGATCAGGCTCCCTCTGAGTCTACATTCTCCCTATGAAACCTAACTCCCTCTAAGTCTGCAAAACCTCTGGAGCCATCTGCTCCCTCTGAACCTACTGACCTCTTGTGAAGTCTAATATTCTATGAATAGTACTAGGATGATACTCCTCCCTACTAGATCCATATGGATGATTCCCTCTGAACTTTGGCTACCTCTCAGTTGGAACTACTAGTGGGGATACCTCCCTCATCGTTGGTGGAGACACCTACTCCCATCCTCTCAACCTATATAGGTTTCCCTCCCTAACTCCAAGAATCACTATTGATATGAAGCTATACTTTTTGGGCACAAACAACACCTTTACCTCTCGAAAAAAACATGTGGTAGCCCTTTCTCTTAATCTCTGAGACTGAGAGAACACTCCTCCTGATTTATGGCACCCATAACACATTTGACACCCTCAGCGCCTCTCCTGACTTCAATCAGAACGATATTGTAATACATCCCCAAACTGCATGCTTGAATCTCATGCCAAGATCCACACACAACTCTAAAATGGTATCTATGAAAGTGTTAAATAACTCTCTAACAATTGTCATGTGACAATATGCTCCGCTATCCACCAACCAAGTACCCATACTGGAAACTATACCTAAAAGAGCAGAGACCAACAAGGTCTTCCTCTAGAAACTTTCTGCAACCTCATCAACCTATGTTGTTGATGTCTTCTTCCTTCTTCCCCTTCCCCTCTAGTGTCGACACTGTGAAGCATAATGACCAAATTCAAGGCACTCAAAACATCTGATCTTACTAATATCCTTCCTCTGCCTTGGCTCTAGAGATGCTTCTCTCTCATAAGAATCCCTTCTCCCCAGAAAAATTCTTTTTCCTAGAGAACCTCTTCTTCCCTTCCTAGTGAGGGATGCAAGGGTCTTTTTTGCATCACTACTACTCTTCACCATACCAACCATATCATCCCTGGAAACCAACCAGGTCTCCTCCTAGATACAATTAGTCCACAGTCTATCAAAGTTTGGTAACTTGTCTCGTGCACAAATCCCATGCACAAATGGTTCCCAAGACCTAGGAAGACCTCTCAATGCCACATTCACCAACTCAACATCCTCCACCTTATCACCTATCACCACAATTTGATATCAGATCCATGTAATCTTCATAATATAGTTCACAATCGTGTCCTCACTGGAAATCCTGACAACTTGAAGTTGATGCTTCAAATGCAACTTCCTACCTGTATTCCCATTTTGGTATAGACCTACTAGAGCATCATACATCTCCTTGACATATGTCTTTTCAGCGATGTGAGGAATCAAGTGATCCTTCATGAATTATAGAAACACTCGCTTGGCCTACACTTCCTTCTTCTTGTGAGATGTCAACTCCTGCAAATTGATAGGAGCTACAACCATACTCTCAACATACTCCTTGAGGTCATTCTCTTCCAACATAAGGATATCCCTTGTCTTCCAAGGATGGAACTCAGTTTCCCCTTCCAACCTACCCTCAAGCTTCAATGTGTTCACCATGGTGAGCTCCCCGGAACAATAACAAGAAAAAAAACAAGAACAACACTCCTCTAGTGTTGTAGCCAACAAATGTGTCTTAAGATGATCCCCTTCTCTTCAGATCCCAAGCTTTGATTCCATGTCAATTTTCACATACCCTCTTATGTGACTAATTTTCAGATCTGAATTTTTTTCCTAGTGATCTAATAGTAAAACCCTAGTTGTTATCACTGAACAATTTTACACTAAAAATTATTGATTGAAATTACATGCAACAGAATCATAAAAGATTAGAGATGAATCATCAACACATATGAGACAAAATATTTATGTTCTTGTAACCTTATCAAATTCAGAAATATTGAAGGAAAAAATAGTCCTCCCAAACAATACAATATCACCAAATATAAGGACAAACATGTCCTCTTATCCAATAAAAATATCACCAAAATCTAAGGACAACCTTGTCCTCTAATAACCATACAAATCAGAAAACCAAACCTCAACAAATATCCTGGAAATATCTTCTTCCCGCAAATATGTTGCAGACCACTTGTACAAACTGTTGATGTCACTTATCATCCATGTACGGATATGCACCTACCCAGGAATCTCTATACAGATGTATGTGAATGTTCCCACTATAGCCTACGTGCGTACACGACTGTTCCCACTACAACCCGCATACGTTCATGACTATTTCCACTAAAACCCACATACATGCACGGAAACCTATATGTACCCTTTCGTACAACTCGCTCCACTCGCATAGTTTCTTCCTTCTACTGATTTCCTCTCTCTCCCACACGTGCGATGTGTTTTTCCACACCAAGAACAAAAAATAGAGATTCCTCAACCCTACGCCAAATTTGACATCATGTAGAATTTCTCTTTGATGAAAACACCAAGTCACCTATCACAAGTGCAGAATCACTTATGCTAACTCCATCCTTTCACTATGATGGAATGTCACAATGACCTCTCTCCTTTATATACAAGTCCAGTGAGTGAGTTTAGGCACCCCTTCTAAACTCAACAATTAATTAGAATACTATATTCCTCTTTATGGGTGTGACACCCCATCACAAGCCCACAAAGCCCATCAACTTTCCTATGAGGGCCTGGACTCATTCCAGGGATGATTTCATTGAAATGAAAAGCTAATCTAGTGCCAACGAAGATTCCCACATTCCTGACACCTGTGTTGATCCATGTGGATATTGGTGTCCACACACCTGTTCCAACTAACTCCTCTTATCAGTTTTTAGCACAATATGTTCTTCTGTACTTCTTTGAAATTGTGGGTTCTACACTTCTAGGGTTGTCTAAATCCCTACACATCTTCCAGGTGGATACTGGTGGCCTCTCACCTAATCCAACTGGATTATTTTGTATGTTTTCATGTCAACACATCTTCTTGTACTTCCATGGATGTTTTGGGCCCCTAAATAGTGTTTTTTTGTCTCACCACAGTCAAACTATTGACATAGTCAGATTTTGATGGCGTAATGTGTATTTCTCTAAAAGACCTTTCGAACGGGATATCACGCGCCTAAAACAGAGATCGTATGCAAAAGTTACAACCCCAGGAAGTTAATGTACTACCTTACCCAAACGAGGCCCACTTGACTTTTGGCATTTCATCTCCTAGGGTTAGGTTTTTGGATGTCTAGGGTTTCTGTATTCCTATTTATCATAAAATTGCCTCCAAAGCCTCATTGTAATCATCTTCTGGCGAATGAGCGTAGCCGTCACATCTCTTCTCATAGATAAATTTGCCACCATTCTAGCGAGTCTTGCACTCTATATTTTTACAGTCTCTTTACAATTATTTCATTAATAGAAATCAAGTATTGTTGTATTTCTCTGTTTCTACCAATTTTCATGAGTATCTCATTGTAATTTCTCTACTTTCATTTCGTTCCGAAAATAAATTTGGATTAGTGGTATCAAAGCAGGTTACTCTTGATTGTTTTTCAGCGCATGTCCCCGGCAAGGTCCGAGTAAAGCTAGTTGGGTATCGAGTTTGTCTCTCTTGAGGACAATCACTCTCGCACACCCAAGAAACCCTCGATAGAGGCATAAAAGAAATAGGATGGAACAAAATATTGTATTAACTTGTTGCTTGACAAAGCTCTCGCAAAACAGAGGGACAAAATGATGGAGAATTTTGCACACATTCTTCAACGCCTGTTGATAGAAACAAGTGCATCTTCATCAAGCGACCATTATGGAGGAATGTCTCCCTTCAAGGTAAAAGTTAATTTTCATATTCCCATATTTGAAGGTCAGATAGATGTGGATGCCCTAGAAAAACGGTTAAATCTATTAGAAGGTTATTTCTCTGTTCAAAATTTTTTCGACGGGGAAAAGATCACCTTTGCACTCCTCAAGGCTCTCCCCCGTGTCAAACGTTGGTGGGAAACTTACTAGGAGAAAAGTTCCCAAGAGGAATCTAGAATATATGGGGTCGAGCCCACTTGGGTTTTTTTTTTGGATGTGGTCAAAGAACAGTACTATCTTGTTGATAACTATGAAGACTAGTACATGAGATGGACCACACTGCAGCAAGAGAAGAGCCAACCTATGCCAAAGTTCACAAATACTTTCCATACCTTGCGCACCAAGATGGGTATCAAAGACTCTGAGCGACATCTGGTTCTGAAATACCGTGGGGCTTTGCATAGGTACATCCAAACTAAAATGGATTTCCTAAACATCTCATCATTGGGAGCTACCTATCGATATGCTATCAAAATTGAGCAGAAATTTAGGCACCAGAATAAATGGAAATTCGGGTCTACAAATCTACAACAACCAAAGCATGGTAAAGATGGCCCTAACCAACAACCTCTAGACAACCATTCCAACACACATGGCAAAAAGGGTAAATTAAAGACGAAGAATGACACTGGGAAGTGGTGTGACTTCCACAAAATATCCTGGTAAAACACCGATGAATGTCACTTGAAACAGTGATTGGTGGTCGAGGTCAAAGACATGGAGCCAAACCCGGATTTGGAATCTGATCCAAAAAATATTTAAAACAGACAGATCATCAATGCAGTCCCCACTACTACTGTCGTGACAAAAAAAATTCAGCAAGAAGAACCAGTAGATCTTGAAGAGGGGAAGTGTCTCTTCCATTCATAGATGTGGGTGAAAGGGACCCCATTGCATTTCATTGTTGATCACGACAACTAGAAGAACCTCATCTCAGATAAGGTCGCCAAAAATTTGGGGTTGTCGACAACACCACAACTGTAACCATACAACATCAGGTGGCTTCACCAGGGATGAGATCTTCGCATCAGCCAACAGTCTCGCCTATCCGATGGAATCCATCCCTTCAAGGATGAGGTAGTGTGTGATATTTCCCCTCTTGATGTCTATGATGTTGTTTTTGGCTAACAATATATGTGGAAACGTCATGTTGTCTATGAGTCTAGACTTCGTAGTGTCATTATTACTCTAGGAGGTTAGATCTACAGGATACTAGAGGTAGTTCTAACTACTACTCCACCAAAACAAAAATGCAAGGTAATCTCTCATACTGCAAAAATCATCCTCTTCACAGTCTGTTCAAAGGATGTACAGAAGACCACTACAACCATTGCAGCCTCAACACCTTCTATCCAACAATATCAGATTGTCGAAGAGATAGAAGATATTTTTTCTTCACCTACAATGGTGCCTACATAATGCCCCATCCAACCCAGAGACAACAGGTTGGTGTAACAGATTCAACCCCTCTAGCAATAGGTTTGTGACAGGCTTCCATAAGCTAAGAAGAACAACTTCTCCAACAAGGCACATAGCTTACCAAGCTTCAGATGCAAGAAATTCTTTCCCCTCTTCCCTGGGAACTCAATTCAATGGATACCATTACTTTCTAAGGGGGGAGGATTGATCCAGGTTGATATTGGTGGCCACCCACCTGTTCCAATTGGCTCCTCTTGTCAGTTTTTAGCACATCACATTCTTCTTTACTTCTTTGTAATTGTGGGTTCTACACTTTTGGGGCTGTCTAAAGCCCTACACATCTTCCAGGTGGCTATTGGTGGCCTCCCACTTAATCCAACTGGCCTATTTTGTATTTTTTCATGTCATCACATCTTGTTGTACTTCCAGGGTCGTTTTAGGCCCCTAAATAGTGTTTTTTTGGCTCGCCACAATATAAATGTAGATGGAGTCATAGTTGGTGGTGTAATGTGTAGTTCTCAAAAAGACCTTTCCAACGGGCTATCACACACCTAAAACGAAGACCGTATGCAAAAGTTATGACCCCAGAAAGTTAATGTACTAACTTACCCAAACGTGGCCCACATGACTTTTGGTGTTTCATCTCCTAGGGTTAGGTTTTTGGATGTCTAGTATTTTGGCATCCCTATTTATCATAAAAAGGCCTTTAGAGCCTCATTGTAATCATCTTCTAGAGAATGAGCATATCCATCACATCTCTTCTCAGAGATAAATCTCCCACCATTCTAGCGAGTCTTGCACTCTATATTTTTACAGTCTCTTTACAATTCTTTCATTAATAGAAATCAAGTATTGTTGTATTTCTCTATTTCAAGCAATTTTCATGAGTATTTCATTGTAATTTCTCTCCTTTCGTTTCGTTCCGGAAATAAATTCGGATCATATGCATATTTTGGGAATACCTCCCGAAGCTACAAAAATCAACAGATAACAGAAAACATTCTAAGTATAGAAGAGAAGAGTGAGGGGGAGTTATAAAAGAGGAGAGGGAGGGTAGGAAAGATATGAAAATAAAACTAAGTATGGAAGAGTGATAGTGTAGAGGAAGATTGTAGAGGGGAAATGTGGAAATAAAAATATGTATGGAAGAGTATAGTAGTGTAGTTCCAAGAAAATGATAAGGTTCCAAGAAGAAATGAACATGGTTCCAAGAAATTGAAAATGGTTCCAATAATTTAGCATGATTCCAAGAATTCCAAGAACATAAGTGTGGTTCCAAGAAAAAATAGCTTGTTTGCAGATGGAATATTCAGTGCTCTTTGCGAGGTTAGACAAAAATTTGGATATTTTGAGCATACAAACTTATATTTTAATCCGTAAAATGGGTGAAGAAGCTAAGACTGAGGGCTATTCCATGAACTGATGATTGTTCAAAATTTCTTTCTTTTAACATCAATTTTTTTTAGTTTTTCCAAGTGAAGGAAATCGAGGTGACCAAATTTTCGATCAACAAGGCCATAGGCCCACCATTTACGGATCAAAGGCCCCCCAACAATACAACATTTCCCAAGAGTGACAACACTTGACCAGGAGATGATGGCGACCACCAAGGTGAAAAAAGGAAACAAGTATAAATTCAAAACATCATGATTCATCATCCAATTCAACCCATGATCACCATTTTGACGCCTCAAGCATTAGCACTATCACTCAATATGAAGTGTCAAAACATTGTACCTTAGTGTGTAATGCACCAAATCATCTGATGTGAGTGAGTTGAGCATGTAATGGAAAGAATGTGGTCAACTATCTGTGGAGAGTCTGGAATAGCATCATTGGAACTATTGTCTGAAATGTGGATCATGGAGAAAAAATCTCCTCTAGTTACTCTTAAAAGTGAGGGGGTAACATACCCAAAAATTATCCTCCTCCTCATTAACCCATGTTGGATCAAGCTTCAAGGCTAGTGTTAAGTCTAGCTTCTCCACACATAAGGATGGGTAAGGGGCCTTCTCAAGAACCAGGGATGAGTTGGATAAATTTAGGTTAGGAGTGGATTTGACATTGATTTGGATTCTCCCATGAAAAAGGGTATCTTTAAAAGAAAGATCTTTGTTCTTTATAGATCCTTCAAGTACTAAGACATTCTCACTAGCAAATGAGGAGCTCCACCCTTTTTTCATAATACTACCGTATAAATGAAGCACCAAGTGAAAAGTCTTATCCTCTAGAATGCTATATATTTTTATATAGTGTGGTCATTTTCTAACTAATCTCTAGAAAAGAAAAATCTTTGTTGGTGAATGGGAATCCCCTCCCTTATTTTAATCTTCTCCTTGCCATGTAGATTTACTCATCTATCACATAAAAGGAATTTGCAGAGCTATCATATTCAGCGCAAAGCATACACATATGTTTCTAGAGCTATCATATTGAGCGCAAAGCATACACATATCCATATGTTTTTGTCGTTTCTAAGGAATCAATAAATGACAAATCCTGGAATACAAATATATCACTAAGGTGACCTCTACAAACATATTAAGTCTATCTCTTGATCATTTTGAGAACAATTCCATTGAAAATAGAACTGTTTTTTTATGAAAATGATTAAAGAATTTATTGTGCATCAATGAGATATAGAATATTGACATTTTTTTTTAAGGTGCACAAGTTCCTTTAACCCACTAATACATATACATTTTTTCATTTTATTACGATGAACAATACACCAAATATATTGAAAGGCTCCAAGACTAAAAAGAAACCAAGAAGACCTTATACTATGACTATAAAATATTTTTTACATATAAAATTATTAAAAAAACAAAGATAAAAGCTAAACTTCCAATATATTAAAGTTATACTTGATAATATTTTTTTTACTAAAATTAAAAACAAAATAATCAAATAATAACATTCGAAAATTGCTTCTAGAAAATGAAGACTAAATTATAGGAAGACTAGATTACAAGAAAAGGACAAAAGAAATAAAAAAATAAAACAAACAGCTAAATAAGAGGATATGGAGAACCACGTGTAAAAACAACATTGAAAAATTGAAAGAAAATATAATTAAGAACATGGCCCTACTAGAGAGGAGCTCCCTATAACTAAGAACATGGGACCAAAGACGTGTTTTCCAATCCAAGCTCACCTCAGTCAAATGATATATATATATATACCTTGTTTCACTGTGTTCTTTTTATAACATTGCACAACTTTCCAAAAAAATGTTTTAAAAAAACCTTTCATGTGGATGTATTTCAAATTATTCTTTTAGGAAACATTTATGTCTAGTAGTTTTATATCGTTTGAACTGATATACAACCTAACATGTTAAAGAGATCACTAACTTTGTTTTTTAATATAAATTAAATTATGACTTAAAGTTTATTATAAAATAAATTATGATTTCAAGTTTGTTGATTTTATTGATTTTAATTGAAACGGTGAATGGTGAATATAGGTGTAGTTTTTATTGTTTTTATATACATATTTTTTTGGATGATTTTTTTCTAAAATTTAATCAAAAATTTAGAAGGATATATGGAATTGCATATTTTAGTAATTAAGATTATATATTCAAAATATTTGATGGTTTTTGAAGGTGCTGAAACATTCAGGATTTAAGATATATAAAACTGTAATTTCACTAACGATTATATTGTTGGATTTCGATGATAATTTCCCATAAAAATAAAAAATAAAAAAACATTTAAACTATACCAATAAATATAGGATAGAACCAATAAATATAGGATAGAAAATTTACAAATCTACTTCGATTTAATGTTATATCTATGTAGAAACATGTTCACATTGCATTATATTCTATCCAAATTGAATATAAAAGTTCTACTTTGATTATTTAATAAATTGTTGGGCTAAGAAGGATATTTGAAAATTTGAGATGCGATCGCCTTGTTATTTTGTCATAATAATAGTGTTATATTTCCTTGGCTAAAACTGTTGCATTCATCAAAGAACACACTCACATTGAAGTTCATAATCACTTTGTTTGAGAGAATTTTAAGATATTCAGATTATTATTATTAATGATGTTCAGATTATTGAAAATTAAGACGTTGATATATTGATAAGATTATCTTTAAAGCAAAGTTTATCATGTTAGGAGAAATTTTAGTTTTCAAGGATTTATCATAAAGAGGGGATGACATAATATAATTTCAGCTAGCCGTTCTATTTTTAAAAAGATCTTTCACTATCTTTGGAATATTGTAGTCAAAATGGCATGTATGTTTGTTGGTGGGGTGTTTGTGCTTAGTGAGATTAAGCACAACCTTAACAGGGGGTTGGTTCACTAATGTAAAAACAAAAATAAAGAACTGTATTTTTTCATTATCTAATGAATCATATTAAAACTTAAAAAATGATGATTCAAAAGTGAATGTGAGGTGTATTTGTGAGGTGCTCCTCGTAGAGTTTTTAGTGTTGAGGTTGTGAAGAGAGAGGAGAATCTACTTCTAGGTTCAATCTTTCAATGGTCCTACATACATCACAACAACCAAAATACTTTTACAATATAATACTAACAATCTAAAGGGTTTTGGAAAGGGTGGGAAGATTTCATTCTTCTTTACATATGATAGATTCGGAGTTAAGATGGATCTACATTGTGTGTGTTTGTGTGTGTGTGTGTCATGTGCCAACTACATATTGAGGTTGGAAGGAATTACACATCTCCCTCATATTAAACAATACATTAAAATGTTTTAAAGAAAATATTTTAGTTAAGGTGGAAATTGAATTTTTTTTCTTAATACAAGTGTCAACTCAATGTAAGCACTAAAGGAATTACACATATCCCTCAAAGTGGGACTTAGAAAACATTTAACATAAAAAAAACTTTTATGT
>JASDQU010687610.1:3626-14983 GCA_032191745.1 Picea mariana
CTGGGAGATGAGCCAACCCAACTCCATCGATTAGTTGGTACAGTCGAAGCTCGCCTTTGAAGAGCACATGAGGAAACAAAACAAGCCACCCACAATTTGACACAAGTACAAGGAGTACTTGTAGAATAGCGTTGAGTTGCAGAACAGGAAAATATTTCCCTCCAAGCGAAGTTCGATGAAGAAAAAGAATAGATACATCAAGGAAAAGAACAATTGCTCGCCAAGAAACTCAAAGTAAAGGAAGCAGTCAACAGAGCACTTCGCTCTGTGACAGTCATAGAAATAAAGGTAAAAGATTGAGTTACACATCAAGTAGAGCAACTTGAAGCAGTGATCCAGTAGCTACAGCAACCCATCGCAGACTTAGAACTATGCATAGTGCCTGAGACCCCACAGGATGTGAAGGACCAAAGAGAAGCAACTGTCAGGAGTGCATTTGAGAGACTAAAGGCCCTTGCTATGGAATACAAGTAGCTGAGTGATCATAATACCTTGAAAAACGAGCAACTCGTTGAGAGTCCAGAATTAATATCACTGGAGTCGCATCTCCAAGAGGCAAAGTATCAACCCGAAATGATACAGGTACAGTTGAAGCTCTTGTCATTTGTGGAAAGAATGAAGAGATTTCAAGAGAAACGCACCGCCTAGAAAAAGATTCATGCTATTCAGAGTAGATTTATGGAATTAACTCAAAGACTCCAACTCTTACAAGATAAGGCCTACCAATTGTTCACAAAATTTGAAGGTTGAGGAGAAGAACTAGAGCAGGTTGTTAATGCAGTTGAATAATGCCTAGAAGGTCCTATGAATGATGTAGTCATCCAAGTGTTTGTTGAACAAGAGGTCGTAGCACAAAAACAAGTCGAAGCAGCTCGAGCCAATCTCGAGGCTTTCGAAGTAGAACTTCCTACATCAGAGTGACTCGGGACAAGTCATAGGTGAGTGTTGGGGGCATTTTGGCCCTCGACCAAGTTTTGAGAGATCCTTGGTCAAGTTTGAACATTTTTGACTTTGATAGCCTGTCGAAGGTGGAGTGCAAGATGAAGCAGAGATCACAGGATCTCAACCCCTTTTTGGGTCCTTTTTGGGATTTGGGAATATGTAACAGGTATGGGAATGTTGGCCCATGGGTTTACCCATTCTTAGGCCTATTTTGTAATATATAAATAGATGTCTAGGCGATGTAAGGAAAGGGAGAAGAGGCATCTATGTGATGTTTTGTTAAGTGCAAGTGTGGCTTGTAAATGCTTTGTGCATACTATAAGAGACTTGCAGAGCTAAGTGCAAGTGGTTGTAATAGGYTGTGAAGGGCTTTGTGTTGTAATGCAAGGAAGGAGGATCTAGMAAGGTGCACAGATCTCCTTTCCTWTGTGGAGTAAGGCTTTCGTGGCTCTGTGCATGTATCTGATTAAAGAAGCTAATAAAGAAGAAGAGTTTRTGGATGTGGGGGTGAACCGCGTATATGTTGTGTTTCTCTGCTTTGTGTGATGTGTTGGTGTACTTATGTGTTATATGTTAAGTGCTTGACATAGATAGATARACAGATCTGTTTATACTKTRTGCTTATGTTGAATCTAGATGCTAGATCTGACCTCTATGAACTTGCTTAGTKCTTGAATCTGTTAGATCTGATCTAATTCCTTATGMTAAGTGCTTAGATACATTAGATCTAGGTGAATGTTGCGATGCTCTGTTTTATCTGTGGAGTAGATATTGGTTAAATATTGATGAAKGTTTATTGTTGAGTGCTCTGTTAAATACTAGAATCACATATCTGTGTCCCAACTAAGGYTGCAGACATCTGAGTCCTGCAACCACCCCTTCCTCTACCTCGAGTGAGACTTCACCTACTCCACAGGTGTTGCCGAAAGGGTCGGTATTTAGGGTTTTGTTGGTACATTTTTGTAGCATTGAACCCTAGGTCTACCCCTGTGCCAACAATCCTCTACCTCCTCTTCATCACTTGTCAAGCCTTCCATCACAGCTATGGCTCTCTTCTTGGTGTTCACCTTGTATTGGTAGGGTACTCCACTGTGTGTATTTCTAGTTGTCGCCATGATCCGCTTGATCTGGTTATCATCCATCATGATTGGGTCCAAGGCTTCCTCTTTCTTTCCTTTATCCACTTCTCCTTCCATGTCTCCTCTTTCTGTCAGTGCTTCCCCCATGCACACAAGGAATTTTAGTTGTGTGATTCCATTTTCATTACACCTTTGTTATAGAGAAATATCTTAATAGAAGTATACATCGATCGAATATACCTTCCTCAAGGCTCGTGTAGAAACTCTTTCTCTGCTGCGTTGTATGACTTCACAGTATCTACTGTAAATTTTGTTATAAAGCCTGCTACAATACTATTGAGCCAGAACACTATTGCGCGAGTGAATTTGTTATTCACCTATTGTAACTGCTCAATCTAAACCGAGGTCCACTCTAACTTTCAAATCTGATTTCTTGTGTGGTTATCCTTAAACCTCAATATCCACTCTTGCAATAAGTGTAGAAAATCAAAGAAAAATACTTCATGCGGATCAGTAAACACATACTTCTTAAGATATTTTTGTTATGTCACTCTAGGGTTTATGTTTTCTTTCTGTGAAAACTCTAGCTCCTTTGTCTTCAGCCAGGTTTCAATCTCTACTTTTGTGGGATTCCACAGTCTCAACATCCCCTTATAGCAATTCATTCTTCTCACCTTTTTCTCGTTTGATTTGGTATTCTTTTGACCCGCCTTCTGCAAATCTTACCCTCTTTTAACAGATCTTTAAAAAATCACATCCACTCAATCCTATATTGTTCCAACCAGAAATGGAACCATTTGTTGGTTTAGTTTTCTCTGAGTTATACCTTTAACATGATTGACCTAGGTTCATGTCTACTGTGGTTCCAAAAAATTCTCTAAGACTGTCGGGCCTCCTGGAAAACCAAAAGGCAATGCAGCGCATAGAGTGCACTGCGTAATCTCACCCAAGATAGTCTTAATGGGTGACTACAATAGTCAAGTGTTTGCAGTCCAAGATTGAATGGATATCTAAGAAGGGTGCGTTGAGGGTCCTATTTAACTTATTAAAGAAATTTATTGTCATTCCCAATTATGCATGTAATGTAATTATCGCATTCATTCATCATGCTAACATCTACTCATAAACAATAAAGGAGACACAAGCATTCCATCACATAACACAGGTTTTACTATGGTTCACCCCCCCTAGGATATGTCCACAAAGATCTGGCTCTCAAGCTCTTCTATTATGGTAGTTCCAAAACTATAGTGCTACATGATTTATAACTCATCCTCATTCGGGTCGAGATCTATTATGAGGTGGACTAGATCACACCAGGCTCTTCAGCATGTGATCTAACCCTCGATATCTACCCTTCCGACCCTCTATAGCTCAACAGCTTACAAAATTAGGTCTTATGACCAAAGCATTACACCTAGTTATCAAAACGGGACTCCTTCATCTTGTCATCTCTTCAGACTCTCTAAACCCCCACTCTAGATTCTTTCATAATGGACAACTAATGCCTCCCTAGACCTCCTAGGTATCTATATATCTATGTTTTTGTCTCATCATCCATTACAATGTATTAAAAAAACCATAACCCTAACGTTGTTAGGTCTTACATGCATGCATGTGTGTTGCTCTTCCTTCCAGCTGTCACTTTCCTCCTGCATGCTTTTCTTCCCAAAATAACCTTTCTTTCTAATTTGGCCTGATTCCAGCAGTAAGTTGTTTAAATGTTGGGTTTGATTTTTGGATCAAGCAGTGAGGTCATCTAAATAAGCAAGGATGATGTGAGAAATATCATGACAAACATAGGTCATGGCACGTTGAAATGTAGCATCGACATTTTTTAGTCTAAAAGGCATGATGCAATAAGAAAAGGTACCCCAAGGGGTAGTAAAAGYGGTTTTGTACTGATCTGTTGGATGGATTTACTGCTCAAACAATGAATTTACTGCAATAAGTCAAATCTTGTTGCCTTACTRTGGCACTCAAATATCACCAGAATCTRCAATATACATTCATTCTCTTAAAATTTCCAAAAAGAGGAAAAAACCATAAATGCATGTAACTTATATTGGGTTTCGTATCRAGGCCCTCAACCAACTACTCAATTCTCAACATACATAGCATCAGCAGGTTYGTCTCGTCATTCTGCAACTTTTGACTACAAACTCGACCATGTTCTGAAAGGTGCAACTTTGGCTCAAAAAACATGCCAAAACATTAATGGCAATTGTGGGCTTATGCCATGAGCCCTGAAAATCCATTCGTCGGATCCAAATTATGATTGCACTAGTGTGATCTATGGATGGTGCCACATGGCATGGCTTGGTGGTGCAACACGGTGGCCTTTGGGGGTGCCACATGGTACTCAGATATTAGTCCATGTTCCTGCAAAAAATTCCAAATTTGTATGACACGTGGTAGGTCCTTGTGTTTCCACGTCAGCATCGTACCACCCAATCAGTTGATACATCACCTATTGCATTAGTGTCATACTACAACATTAGAATTATGTATGGTCCAGTCACTCTACTGATGTCATCATCGTACATCCACATCATTCGATGCATCAGTATCCATATTGCCACATCACTCTACCAAGTCAATGTCATACTTCCCTGTCAATCGACACGTCACCTACTGCACCAATGTCATACTGCCATATTAGCATTTTGTATGGTCCATTCACTCTGTTGACATCATCATTGTACATCCATGTCAGTCAACACATCATCATTTTTATGGCCATGTGGCATCTGTATGACTTCCATGTGGCACATTTTCACTCATCTGCATGGACCCTCGAAAGTGCCAAAAATGCATGACATGTGGCATCCTATGGTGTTACCATGTCAGCATGTTGACATGATCACTATACAGATTTTTCCAAATTTTTTTGTTTGWCAAAAATTTCAGATGGCCATATTTGCACATGGAGTTTTTTTGAGGTKTTGTTTGCGTCATTTGAAATCTCTCAGCAATCTCTTCGACTTGGTGTTGGTTTCRTAGAATTCTGGGCACTTTGATTTTTTTCCATTTTTTTTGTTTGATTGAGGAGAATCCACTTGGATCAAGCCTACAACTACATAGGATCTTGCAATGGATTCTTTCTTGGTGTACAACAAAGCTTGAGGTGAAGCTTCCAACATTTCCTGATCCAGTGACTACTCATTTGGTAGTGAGTGCAATAGTTGTGTGACTTCATGTCCTTCTTKCCTTCATTGTAAGGAGCTTTCCTCTTTTGGTACTTTTCAACACTCTTCTTGTCCCAAGACTTTCGAGGAGACTTTGATTTCCTCTGGAATATCTATCTAGATCTATCACTTTTAGAAAGTGATGTACMACAATTTTTTTTAGATGGTGTTGGTGATGATMTCATCTTTTTGCTTGAAGAATCCTTTGTTTCTRCTACTTTTGAGCCTTCTCTTTCACCATACCCCAATACTACATATTGGGATCTTCCTTCAACCTGTAGTGGTTGAATGATTCCTTTTCCATTGATACCAATACCTCCTCCTTTATAACCCATATTCCTCAACAACTTCAAACCAATTCCCTTGGTGTGTCTTTCGAAAGCACCAAAAGAGGCATCATAATTAATAAGAGAAGGAATTGAACATGGAGAATCCTTTACCTCCATTCTTTTTTGTGACGCTTGTGAAGAAACCCTGATAAAAAATGTGTATCTCTTCTTCTTTTCAAACCCTAATGAGGGTAGACAATTGATTAGTACCATAGAAATGGCACAAGATAAGAGCATCACTAGAGCAAGATAGCACACCATATAACTGGCACAATTGGCAACTACAACTACAATTGGCACTACAACTACAATTGGAATTGTAACTGGGAAGCACCACATAATCGTGGTGCAAATATTCCAGAGATAACGCACAAGAGAAACCACCATGATCCACCAAGAATATCCTTCCCAAGTAGGGCACACTTTCCAAGAGAACCAGAACCCAGAAATAGTGAAACGATCACAACTGCAGTTGCAACTACCTAGTGCGCACTGCAAAAGGATAATTATGTGTTTGTTAAAATGAAATGATCCATCCCTGTATTTATACTAATATGGGTGCATGTCTGGGGCTTACTTCTTATTCCAGGTCTTCATATTTACTTTATTAATTATTTGGGCCAAATTCTCTTATTTCCACTTTAATTATTTCTTGTGGGTCAACTTCTCTTCTATGGTATTCTATTTCACTTTATTCTTTTCCAAGGTGTTCTTCAATTGTTCAATGGCCTTCCTTTGACTTATGGAATCTTCTTCTTCTCTAAGAAAAGTTTTCAAGGAGGGAATACCTCCCATAGCTACCAAAACATCAACACTCCCTCTTATTTAGGGAGGTATTCTTCCAAGATGTTTTATTCTAGTAGTCCAATGACTACCATGCAATAAATTGGTAGCCCCATGCTACCACCATGCCATTAGTAGTTCAAATATTCTACGATAGTCTCTACGACTAAGCTACAATCAACTAGTAGCACACATATACTACCTTTCAATCCAATAGTCTCCATGACTACGTAGAAATCAACTAGTATCACAAAGCTACTACCATGTTGTCTAGTAGTACATGAATAATACCATAGTCCTCATGACTATGCTATGATGTTCCTCCTCTAACAGTAGTATTATTCACACCTAGCCACCTCTCATGGATTAGGAAATACTACCACCATATCCCCATTCACACCTAGCCACTTTCCATGGCTTAGGAAAGGTTTTTCCATGGTTCAAGACCATGCCACAACTCTTATTCACATCTAGCCACCTCACATGGCATAGGAAATACTTGCACCAAACTGTGATGTTTCTCATCTCCTAGTAGTCTTATTCACACCTATCCACCTCACATGGAGTAGGAAAGACTAGGATCATATATCCAAGGCTACATCATGTTCCAAGACCATGCTACAAGTCTTATTCACACCTAGCCACCTCACATAGTGTAGGAAAGAATTGTACTAGCATGTACATTACTCCCTTAGTCACCTCACATGAATGATTTGGGAAACCCTTGGCCAAAGGGGAAGCCTACTGGAGGAGAAACATCACACCTCCCTCTCAACAAGGGTGGACATTCTTCATCACACCAAGATTGTCTTTGAAATACTCATACTTCACTCTAGACAAAGTCTTGGTGAGAATGT
This sequence comes from Picea mariana, assembly GCA_032191745.1. Taxonomy (NCBI): domain Eukaryota; kingdom Viridiplantae; phylum Streptophyta; class Pinopsida; order Pinales; family Pinaceae; genus Picea; species Picea mariana. The sequence continues at coordinate 10,805 of JASDQU010687610.1, forward strand.
TCATTATCTTGATCATCTATGGATATGTATTAGAGCACCACATCTCCTCTCTACACCATGTCTCAAATGTAATGGTATTTTATCTCTATATTATTCAACTTTTCATCAAAGACAAGATTCTCTAAAATATTTACGCAAATTTGATTATCACACTATATCAAAGTTGGCTCCAACTCTAGATCAAATAACCCTGCAAGCAAATTCCAAAGCCACACTACTTCACGGCTTGCAACATTGGCTGCAATATACCCTACCTATTCTATAATGAGTGCCACTGGCATATGTTTACTACTCAACCATGAGATCATACATGATCCCAAACTGAAGAAAAATCCTGATGTGATTTTCCCATCCACTACACTCCCCAACCAGTCAGAGTATGTATAACCTTGCATCTTTACTATGCCATACGAGACATATCTGAGTCCATATCTAACCATACCATACAGGTACCTCAACATATGCTTTGTTTCTATCTAATGTACATGTTTAGGCTCAACCATGTATTGAATCAATTTGTTCACTACAAATCATATATCTGGTATGATATTAACCAAGTACATCAAGGATCTGATCAATTGTCTGTACATCATGGGATCAACCAAATATGAAGATGAATCACTCAAGAGCTTCATATTTTTAACCATAGATGTGGCCATGGACTTGCAGTCCATTATCCTGAATCTTTGTAGGATCTCAACTGTATATTTTCCTTGGCTAAGGAAAATCTATTGGAGTTACTTCACACACACCTAGGATTTCTTTTTCCTAAGGTTTTTCCTATGTTTATTAGTCATTATTCAGTCTACTATATTTTAGGAAGAAAAATCCTTTAGGGAGAATATTATTTTCACTTCAGTTTGATCAGTTGATTGGAGTCTAAATGCTACATTGGTATTGTCACCCTGCAACATTGGGATCATCACCATCTAATGCGCATTGTCCTTGGGATCATCACCAGACTATCACATACCCATGATTCCCTAATCTCCTCCTCACTTCACTATGTTCCAATCAATTAATTGAAGACTGATAGACTAGTTAACTCATCTAGGTGGAAGTTCACTCTCATAACTGCCCGAGAGACTAAACTAGGTGGAAGTTTACTCCTGTAACTATTGGTGTGTTTCAAGATCCATATATACCTTTCTTATCCTCCAGTGTGCATTGGTTGAGTTATACAAAGTATATCATGTGTAAATTATTCATTATTCATTTGGTTAATGAGAATTCTTCCATTCTTTCTCTCTTGCTTCTTCTTTCTCAATTTATCTCTACAAATGTGTGTGTTATTTTCTAGATAGATCTATTATGTGCAGGTTCAATGCATTTACATGGTATCAAAGCTGACGGACTACTAGGGAAAATCCACACCAAATTATTTTTGCAGGTACCGAAGAATTGAAGACAACGGAAAAATGGAATTCCCAAAAGAATTCATTCTTACACCTTACAATTACTTTGCATGGAAGGATAGGATAATCATGCATCTTCGAAGCAGAATATTGTACAGGTTAACCATGAGCACATATATAGAACCAACATCATCCATATAAAAATACAAGTATCTAAATCGAATGGATGAATAATTCAGAACAATTTGCAGTCTCATTTCTCCCGATCTCCTTTTTCACATATATTTCTGTAAAGATACCAATGAATCCTAGAAAACCATGGAAGGGATCTTTGGAAAATAGTATGATATGAGGGGACACATTCTCGAGGTGGAATTTCTCACATTGGATTCAAAAATCTTCGACAATATCCAATATTTCTTTACAAAATTTAAGGATTTACCATCGCAACTCAAGGCTTGTGGGGTTGATAAATTTGAGGAGAAACAAATGGTTCTCACCATTCTCTCCAAACTTGGTCCTGAATTCTCAGTGTTCATATCCACATTCCATTCAGTCAAATTCTCCTTTGGAGCCACCTAGAAGATGCCTTCTCTTGAGGAATTTATCGAATCCCTGACACAAGAGCAGACCAATCTCATCAACATGGGAAAAATCAAAGGCCCAAAGTCACATGCACTTACTATGAAATATGGAAGTGGTCATCAATATTAGAAAAATAAAGATAAACACAAAAGGAAAGCACATGAAAATCCAAAGAAGGAAGGGTACTCAAAACCCTTCGTTGATGCCTCTGGATCCAAAGGTGGAAAGGGAATAAAAGGGGAGAAATTCACATACTGCTATAAAGGATTCCATCCAAAATCCACATGCATGCAGAAAAAAATAAATATAATGACTCAAATACTTCAGAAAAATAACATTGGAGATCGCATTCCTGAGGGTGCCAAGAAGAAGAAGCCAGAAGATCAAAATCCCAAGAAAAGCAATTCTAGACATGCCTTGATTTCCATCAACTCCTCTCTTGATGCTTGGATTGTAGATTTAAGAGAATCACATCACATGTCTGTCACAAAATTAGTTTATTCTTCATTGGATGCATGCAAAGTTCCTTCTATTATGATGGTGGAAAACTCTCCATTCGAGGTCACCAATAAAGGAAGGATTGAACTCACCAATGGAAGCTTCGAGAATGTGTTTCACGTTCCCAAAATTTCTGCCAATCTTTTCCTCCTGTATCAGATGAAAAATTCTGAAACTGGAAAGAAAATCATTTTCACACCTGATGCAGTGGACATATATGACATGCAAACCAGTTCTAGGATTGCTACTAGTGAGGTAAATCATCAATCTAGATTGTATACATTTTCTGAATTTATTGAACCCGACTCTGCTTTATAGCTTACCCATGCTGATGAAAGAAGTAGGATATGGAACGAAAGTTTTGGGCATTTAAATTTCATATATATTCAACAAATTAGCAAATAAGTATTTGTTTATGGTCTACCAGACATCCATTTCTCCAAAGGAATCTGTGAGGGTTGTGTTCTTGGAAAACACCCTCAAGAGAAATTCGACAAAGGAAAGACTCAGAGAGATTCCTCTCCTTTATATCTGATCCATAGTGACCTCATGGGCCGTTTTCCACATTGATAAATCAGAAAAGTGAGGTATGTGCTCATTTTTGTTGATGATTTCTCACGTTTCACATGGATTTTATTTCTCGGGAAAAACTGATAGGTCTTTCAACACCTCAAATATTTCAAAGCCCTGGTTGAGACATAGTCAGGAAAAGAAAATCAAAGTCCTCTGAACTGATAACAGGAGAGACTATTTTAACCATGAGATATTTTTCATGAGGCAGGGATTCCAATGCAGCACACAATTCGCTATACTTCACAGCAAAACGAAGTTGTTGAGCGGAAAAACAGATCTCTAAAAGAGATGGCAACTTGCATGCTACATGCAAAGTCACTTCCACATAGATTATGGGCTGAAGCACTTAATTGTGAAACCTACATCAAAAATAGATCTACCCATAGATATTTCAAGGATAAGACCCCATACGAGGCTTGGAGCGGTCTCAAACCAGTAGTGACCCACTTCTGTATTTTCAGTTCATGTTCATGGGCTTGAATTCCCTTTAAAAAGAGGAAGGAACTTGATCCATAGAGCAGTGAGTGTATTTTTGTTGGATACCCTGACAGTGTGAAGGGATATAGACTCATTGATCTTTCTTCGGACCAAATCATCATTGAGCGTAGTGTCCAATTTGAGGAAAGTGTCTCACATGTACCTTAGCAGCTGCATGCAGACACCTCTGTTCTTCCACCTGTCAGAGATTATGAGTATGCACATGCTAACTCTTCTTCAGACGAGAGTTCTAAATCAGATGATTCAAATGATCCAGATATAGAGTCAGTATAGTCAGATGTAGAGTATGTGCATCTAGATGCAGATGTAGAGCCAGAGCAGAGGCTCAAGTGGGCCTAGACTACTCTTCAGGATGTAGGGGATCTTGTTGGTGATCTAGCCGATACTAGGAGGACTCAATATGATTTCGAGGAGCCTCCTCTTTTACTCACTGCCACTAAACCATTGCCACCTGGGAATTTTTTCTTGGTTCATTCTTCAGATCCACAGTCTTATGGTGAGTTTGTTGGAAATCCCTTTTGGGAATCCGCCATGCAATACGAGTACAACTCTCTCCTTGAGAACCAAACTTGGGATATGTTTCCCCTTCCTTCTGGAAGGAAAATTTTTAGGTGCAAATGGGTCTACAGGACCAACAGTGCAGGGGATGGACAAATTAGCATATAAAAAT
>JASDQU010687610.1:21030-39583 GCA_032191745.1 Picea mariana
AAATTCATTCCTTTGCCTTGGAAAGTTGGGGATTTTGTATTCAAAAGTATGAACAAAATTGATGAATTTGCAAACCACTTCCACAACTTGAATCTCAAGTATGCTGAAAAGATCAGAGGGTTTGACCCTAACAGAATATTTGTGGAACATATGTTAACAACAATTTTTATCAATTCATTTATCCGCATTGTTCTAGGAGAAGAAGAAGATAATCATCTAGGCAATCCTACCCACAGTGTTGGTGACTTAGAGACGGTGCTTAGCACAAATGAATTGTACAAACAGAGAGGGAAAAGGTCCCAACAAGAAGAGTGCCCAGTCCCCAACTATTAATCCTAAGACTAAAATACCTTGGAGCAGTGCTCCAGTGGCCCACCCATCTAAAAAGGTAATCAACAGTAGTTTAGGCCCAGGAGGAGACAAGAACCCCCCTCCAGGAAAAATTGAAATCTCACATAAAATTTCCCTAAGGAAGAAGAGAAAGAATATTTTACAAGAGAAAGAAGAGAATCACATTGAAAGTGACATCAATAGCTTATCCCTCAAGGATATGGATCTCAAGGCTAACATTGAGAATATATTTCCTAACATTGATCAACCAGGAGGCATGGACCACCATAATCAGTCATTGGAAATTGTCGAGAATGAGATATTTGATGAAGAAGAATAATTTTTATTTCATAGCAATGTATTTGAAAGTGAGTCTAAGAAATTAATTATTGAGAAGAGTGATGTGAAGAATAAAAAGGGGAAATCTCGTTCAGAGGTTAACCTAAGAAATATGCAGCCTTCCCAAATTTCTAGAATTCATAAAGCAACTAGTGATGCATTGGATGATTCCATTGGTGGTATTGAAGCAGAAAATATTAAGTTAAAGGAAAGGATTGAGGAACTGGAAGAGACTTTGATGCCTCTTCCAATCCTTGCCAACCATTTGGAAATTTTCAGACCCGCCACGCCTACAGCCAAAATAAAATGATCCTCAAGCTTACTCACATCAGCTAGGAGCTATGTGGAGAATAATATCAAGAAAAGAATGGCATTGATTACAGAAGCTTAGGAAATTTCAAAGAGCATGATTTCTTTTGGTTTGAGGGTGCATGCCTTCCTTTAATATCTATAGGCCGACCTAAAAAATGAAGAAGGTTTCTACCTTGATGCCATAGTACCCTTTGTTATTAAATTTACCAATATGTCATAGCTAAAGAGAAGAGAGGAGGACCTTCCCTCTCCAAGTCGGATCAAGCAGCTAAATGTCTACTAGAAAGAGAAAATAAAGAACTTGAACAACATCGTCTAGGCACGCATCCAAGCCATAACAAGGAGAGAATATCTATTCAAAGGGCTCACGGAGGTGGACCTATCCGGAAGCACGAACGAAGTCCAAGATCCCAAGTTGATCCTCAACTCATTATTCCTAACAAAACAATAGTTCGGTGAGCAAGTTGAGATTTTTAAAGGATTGTCAATTAAAAAATTCTATGGCATAATTTTATATGATTAAAACTCCATAGATAACTGGCTAGTGGATTACTCCGTAAAAAATCAGGATATTGAAGAATTATTACATGGAATTTCCATTGATCTCCGAGAATTGGAGGGTGAGTTGTTGAATATTAAAATCCATCATGAAATCAACATGGAACCTATGAAAAGTTACATTGAAGAATGGTTCAAGAAGGCTATCAATAAACTGACAAATGAAGGGAAAGAAGCAGATGAGATGGTTCATGTAATCATTGATGAAAATGATAAAAGGACATCAGTAAGAAAATGAAGAGATGAGAAAACATCATAGTAAGTTTATTTCAATCACATCATTATTTTCTTTATCAAGTCCTTCATCTAGTTATTCCACCTCTTTCACTAGAAAGGTTTAACCAAAGACCAATAACTCCTTTCTTCTTCTTACCAGGTCTTGTTGATCCTTCTACCACCCACTGTCTTCTTTCTAAAATATTATTTCTTGTATTTATTTTCTTTATGGTCCGTGGGAGCCACAATCCTAGTCTTTAAGATAAACACATTTACAATTTCAAGAATATGTAACAAACTATATATTTTTGGAAATTTCAAGAGAACTACTTCGGGAACAATCTTGACTATGCTTTGTAACCTTGTTTTCGGATTATAAAGTATTTGAGGTTAATCTATCATTATATTTATTTGAGCTACCCATGTATCCACTCTATTAAAGTTCTCTTGTGCATGTGGATCGTCTTCTTTTTATTTTATGTGATCATAAATCTTTATCTTAAACTATGATGGATGTGAGGAAATTTTTCTTATTTTCTTTAAATGTGTGAATGTGTTTGTTTCCTGGTCCTTTCTCGGAAACTTTCCTTTAGAATAAAACAAAAACAAAAATTCCTTTTATTTTATTGTAATATTTATGTTTCTTTGAATTACCACAATGGACTTTTGTCAAGTCCCGTATTTTGAATAAAATCTCAAGAAAATCTAAAAGAGGAGTACCACCTCTATAAAAACGTAGGGGGGTTTACATCTTCGTGAGGTTGTCATTTTGGTCCTAACGGATTCAAGCATCAAAATTTTTGGTGACCATACTAGGGAATGAACTGAAATGTGGAACTTGGTCTAGCGTTTTTGAAAGAATATATGAATTTTCCACAAGCGGATCAGCCCCACCTAGAAATTGGATTGAACAACCAACGAAGCATTTTACATCAGTTATACAACTTGGTAATATAAACGGCCAAGACCCGTGAATATTTATAAAGGTCTTGGAAAACCTTGGTCCAAGAAGAAGAAATATAAATCCTCTAAAGACAAAGGATAGAGGAATGAAAAGATCAAAGAAATCAAAGGCTAGCTAGAGAAGCACAAGAACAAGGTCAGGATTGAAGTTGGACAAATAAAAGGGACCCATTACCAGAAGTAAAAGAAATAAACTCTTTATTTTTATAAGTGAAAATCCTATCCCTGGAATCTCTCCAGACATGGTAGAAAGAAACGAACAACCACGAGACAAGCATCATGAGGATATACAAGAAGGTGGAAGAGATGTTGCAAGAAACCAAGGAAACTTGGGATTTGAAAATGGAAGGAGGGTAAGAGATTCCCCTCTAAATATTATAGGTGAGCAACATGATCTCCCTATTCTCCCTAAGGGCACCTTAAAAGAATTTTTTGGAGACGAAGCTATAGATGCAAAGAGGCATCTGCACTTATTTCTTGATGTTTGTGATTTTCACCATGTTGAATATGATGATGTCATGGTAAGGTTGTTTCTACAAACCTTATCAGGAAGAGTGTATGAATGGTATACAACATTTAACAGTAGATCAATTCACTCATTTAATGACCTCGAAGCTATGTTCCTGAATATGTTTGCCCCTCCAATTACTTACCATACCCTTCTCACCAATTTCACCCAGATTGGTTTGAGGAAGAATGAAAGGATACAAGATTTTAATATCGAGTTCAATAAAACCTTGAGTAGGATTCCAAAGGATAAAATAACAAATGACCTAGTCATTATTAGTTTTTATAAGAATTCAATTCCCCCGAATGTAAAATATGCCATCAAAACATCCCAAATGGATACTTTGGAGGAGGCAATGACTAAAGCCACTGAGATGGAAGAAATTATGATTGAAATGGGTGTCGACCCCGAAATTATACTGGGAAAAGTACAAAGGCAGCTGGGAGGATTAAATATTGATAATCAAGAAGCTTCGAGTTCAAAAAAGAATGAATAATTCAAGCCTCGACTGGCTCAAAAAAAACGATGGGAGGAGGATTTTTCAAGGTAACCATACCTGACGTAAAGGTTGACCCAATCCAAATCCAAGAATACCAATCCCAGAGAAAAGCAGGAACCCTCCCCCAGAAAACAAAGTGAGTTTTGAAAACATGAATAATCCGCAAAGACCAAGGGTCCCCAGATAGCCTACTCCAAATGTGGTTGTTCTGGATGTTGTCTATGATGAGCAATCAATTGAGCAAGAGAATTATTACTCACTTGATGAGAGATATGAAACTATGCATATGGAAGGATGTGATATGTCCATGTATATATTTGAAGAGGATGACAATGATACCAAATCATAAGAAAATGTTTCCCAGACGAGAGGGTTTGTAAATAGACCAAAGAATAAAGGTGATTATGATAAAGAGAACCAAAAACAAAAAGAAAAGGAAAAAACAAATGAGAAATGAGAAAATGAGAAAGTGACGGATGGCATTGGAAGTAAAAGGTAACACATGACATCAAACTCCACTCAAATGACATATAATGTTGTAGATGATTTGAGTAAATTAAGAATAACCCTTTCCTTTACGGAAGTGGTGAATATTCCCCAGCAAAGAGAGAAAATTTTGAAGTTGTTAGTTGATCCATCTGAAAGAGAAGAAGTTATTGTTACCAGTCCAAAACAAATCCCTAGTCAGCCAACTGCCAAGATAAGAGGTAAAATTCATCCCTTTTACATTTCTATTGAAATTCATGATGTTTCACTGCATAATTGTTTAGTTGACACTGGCGCGACGAACAATATCATGCCATTGGCAGTCATGGAGGAATTGGGCATGATTTGCACCACGTATTATGAAACCGACGAAAGTATATATGCAATTGATTCTAGAAAAGTGTCATCTTATGGAGAAATCAAGTACTTTTATGCTTGGATTACAACATCCCCCCATATCATTATAGTTTTCAATATCATTGTGGTAGACCTTCCTCCAGCATATGGAGTTGTGCTAGGAAGAGACTGGATATCTATGATCGGAGGATATATAATGAATGATGGAATTTGTATGATTCTTCCAGGAAAAGAAGGAGAAATGATTAAAGTTCCCTGTGAACCTAGAAAACCCCTCTCCTTCAAAAAGAAGGACAATGAGTTGATGGAGTATTATATAGATGTTGGGATTGGAAAATATGCTATCCTAGACATAGAAAATAATGAAATTCTAGAGCAATTGAAAGACATGGAGAATCAAGAATGTCTATTTAAAGGGTGCTGGAGGATTTCCTTTGATGGAGCCTATTCAAGCTATGGAAATGGAGTTGGAATTTTTCTTATGATTCCAAATAATATTATGCATCCACGCTCTATTAGACTGGAGTTTTCATGCACTAATAATGAGGCAGAGTATGAAGCTTTGATTCAGATGATAATCCTTGCACAAGAAATTAAAATAGAACATCTGATTGTAATTGGTGACTCAAAGTTGGCCATCAATCAGGTGACCCAGAGGTACAAAATCAAAAAGGAAAGACTTAAGTTGTATTTCAAAATATTTAATGAAATGATGGAATCTTTCAGTTCCTTCAATTTATTCCAAGGGACAAGAATCACAAGGCAGATTCACTAGCCTTGGTAGCCTCATTGTCAAATCCAGATGATACCCAAAGAAAAACATCTTTCCGAGTAGAAAGAGCTTTTCATTGTCCATGCCCAATAACATTGAGTACTTGCAAGTKTTTGAGAATGATGAATAGATGGAAATTTTTTTGWTAAATGATGATGATGATGAAGACGATCACTCATATTTCGTCCCCAAATATTGTTTAGAATATGAATCTTTTTTCACAAAAGATGACCATGCTAAGAATCTCCTTGAAGAAGTTTCAGTTTGAAAGGTGCAAGAAATGAGAAAAGTCAATATTGGAACTAACAGTTCCCCAAAGTATGTCAACTTGGGAGTTGATTCCACCACTAAGAAAGAAAATCAATGTGTTGCCTTGTTCAAAGAATACATCGATGTTTTCACTTGGACCTATGATGATTTAAAGGCTTACGATAAGAATGTATTCCAACATATCTTTCCTTTGAGGGAAGGAGCAAATATAGTGAAGCAAAAAATAAGGATGATGAATCCCAAGTTGAAACCTTTGGTAAATCTTGAATTGGAGAAATTGAATAAGGCGGGAATAATTTATCCCATTAGATACCCAGACTGTCTTTCAAATCCAGTGATTGTAAGAAAAAATACCAGGGAATTCTGGATGTGTGTTGACTTCAGAGACCTTAACAAAGCAAGCAGAAAGGATAATTTTCCTTTTCCTAATATGGATTTCCTTCTCCAAAAATTTACTGGATCGGCCTGCATGTCCATGTTGGATGGTTTTTCCACATATAACCAAGTCTTGGTGGTCGAGGAAGATAGGGAAAAGATAACATTTATCACACCTTGGGAAACATATGCATATGTTAGAATTCCCTTTGGTTTGAAGAACGTTGGAGCCACATTCGAGAGGGCCATGGATCATGCATTCAGCAGGTTGATAGGAAAATTTATGGAAGACTATCAAGATGACTTGAGGGTGCTTTCAAAGAAAAGGGATATCACATCCATCATTTGAGAAAGGTTTTTGAAAGATGTAGATTATATGGTGTCTTTTTGAATCCAAAGAAATGCTTGTTTGTTGTGACTCAAGGAAAATTTTGGGGCCATGGTGTATGCAAGGAAGGGATTTACATAGATCTGGAAAGAATTAAAGCAATAAACGAGCTCAACCCCCTGACATATAAGAAGGGACTCCAATATTTTTTCATCCAGATCAATTTTGTGCGAAGATTTGTTCCTGATTATGCAAGCATCGTAAAGCTGATAAATTTGTTACTGAAAAAGGACCATAGGTTTGAATGGACAGCAAATGCTCAAGAGGCGTTCAATAATATCATAGGAGAAATTGCCACTACTCTTATCCTCATTAGTCTAGACTGTCAAATATATTTCATCATCTATTCATTTTCTACATAGACATTCATTTCCTCTATTCTTACTCAAAAGAGTATCAAAGGAGGAGAACTCCCAATAAGTTTCATGAGAAAAACCCTACATGAGTATGAGTTGAGTTATTCAGAACTGGAGAAGCAGGGCTTGGCCCTTGTAAAAGCAGTAGCACACTTTCGCACGTACATATTGAATTCCCATGTTATTGCTTATGTTCCCTCATCACCAGTGAATATGCTTCTAAATCAACAATTGAGAGAAGGAAAATGGGATAACTCGTTGGCAAAGATACAAGAATATGATATCAAGATTAAACCTTTAAAATTTATCAAAGGACAAGGTGTATGTAAGCTCATTGTGAACAGATATTCGGTTGATAGAATGATTTCAATTTTAGTTGGAGAACCCTTGGTTGATTCAAAATGGTACAGAGATATTATATTCTACTTAAGGTCCAAGAAATTTCCTGTCACCATGAACCTCGAGGAGTGAAGAACATTGAAAATGAAGGCGAATCAATATGTGTTGATTGCTGAAAAACTATTCAGAAGAAATTATGATGGTATACAATTGAGATGCGTTGATGAAAATCAAGCTCGAGAACTAATACCAGAATTCCATGAGGGAATATGTGGTGGACGCTTTTCACCTACTCCAAATGCCCACAAGATAATCAGAGAAGGATTCTATTGGCCATCAATTTTCAGAGACTTGTATGCCACGATAAGGAAATGTTTTTCATGCTAGAAGTTTTTAGTAAAGATGAAGAAATGTGTGATGCCTTTGCAGTCCATAATGGTAGAAAAAGTGTTCTCCCAATGGGGACTTGATGTTGTTGGGACAATTAATCCAAAGTCTAGAAAGGGGTATATGTCCATTCTAATGGCTATAGATTATTTCATGAAATGGCCAGAAGAGGTGGCATTAAATAAGGTTGATGTTGAAGAGTTAATTAAATTCCTCAAAGACAATATTTTGTCGAGATTTGGTGTCCCAGATAAATTTATCACAGACAATGATTTGATTTTCATCAAGTCAAAGTTTACAGATTTTTGTGGAGAATATAGAATCATCATGGGTTAATCATCAAACTATTATCCACAAGGTAATGGATTTGTTGAATCCACAAACAAAACATGTGTTCAGATACTGAAGAAAACCATTGAAAAGAATCAAAGGAATTGGAATCTAAAGTTGACAGATGCATTATGGACAAGTAAAACGACTCCGACGGATAGCACCGGTATGTCTCCATGTCTATTGGTTTATGGGAAAGAGAATAAAATATCAATTATCCTTGAGCTCAATGCATTGATTTATGTGGTTAATACTAAAGATACAGAAGACATTTCACCCATCCAAAGGAGAATCAATTAGTTGCTGAAATTGGAAGAAGAACAAAGAAAATCCATGAATCGAACTTCTTAGAGGCAGCAGAGCGTCAAAATATATTTTGATCAGAGCACAACTGTAAAGAATTTATAGAAAGGAGAGCTGGTGTTACTTTGTAACAAGGCCTAGGAGAATTCGTCCATGCATACAAAGTTTGAAGCACTCTGGATCGGACCATATGTCATCGACAAGATCTTGGGCCTTAACTCCTATATGCTCCAAGACATGAAGGGTAAAAGGTTAATGATGCTTGTCAATGGGAAACATTTGAAAGGTTTCATCTCTTAATACTTTCTCATTATCAATGTACATAATTTTATTTTTTAGTTTGTATATTCTTACTCTGACTCCATAGCCCAATGGGCGGAAGCACCTGGTCATGAGAGATTCTGGATTATTGACAACCCACAGGGGGTTATCATCCCACAGTTGGAGTCTGTTGTTGAGGTCAATTCCCTCTTCCTAAATTTCCATCCCCTTTTCCTAAATTTCCATTCCCTTTTCTATTTTCCCAACTTATTTTGTCCATTTATTTTCCCTCTTCTATACTTACCCAAATTGCCCTTTTCCTTTTTCTCTTATTTTCTCCCTCTCTAGTTTTCATCCTTAGTCATTTTTCCAAAATGGAGGGTTTATGGGTTCCCAGGTTGGAGGACTCATGAATCCTCATCTCCAATACACACTCTCACATATTTAGTCCGACCGACCACCACTTTGTCCTATACTTAGTTGTTTCTATAGTCGCAGGTTCCTGGGTTTGCGAGTATCAAATCTTTCATATCCCTTGTTCCATGACATACATTTTGTACCCAAACAATCCGCGATCTAAATTTTTACCATTGGAATCCCCGATATCCTAAGTACATCATCTCTCCTATATTGAGTATGACTGACCACATTACAACACTTAGCCAATTCTCAACCTTCTGCAATGGCGGGTTCCCAGGTTGGCGGGTTCACAAAAGTCCCAAATATTATTTTTCTCTCGTTCGTCCCTGCCACCTTCGCACTTTTCCCAATATGAATTTAGTATGGTTTAATGATAATAAATCATCATGTAGGTCCYGTAAATATTGTCATTAATAGGCGAAGGGCTCGAGGAGATTTCTTATTAAACCACATTAAAGCATGATTTTCAGAATATTATATTATATATCTCAAGCRTTGATTTCAAATATTTTCTGGATCAAAATAATTCTCTCGTCAACTTATGGAAGCARCAGCTCAACAACAATTCTACAAAGATACTTTGAATATTTTTGGATGAGAGGACCAGAACTTTCAGTGGTCTAAAGCATACTCTTATTATMCATCCCMTTCTGCTCAGAAGGAAGTAATTTGGACGTCCGGAATTGCTCGTGCAGGCTGTGTTCCTAAATTTTTTGACTGCAAGGAGTTGGTTTCCTTGTGCACTGAGAAGTATATACCAATCCAGTGGATGATTCAACTCCAAGATCATTCTCCCATCTCTCTTTCACCTGAAGTGTTCTATAAAATGTTGAAACTCCCAGAGCCAACACTCACCTTCAAAGGTGAAGATTGCAGGGACTTCTTGAAAAAACACAACAACATCCTGGATCGCTTACCTAAATTTTTGGAGAATCATGTGGTCATCATTAAAGATATTACCAGATTGCAATTCATATTATTTTGAAACCCATTTCGGGAATTTTTTTGGTTATTTACCAGAGTTATAGGATAAGAAAATAATGTCAGCATTTCTCGTGTGATTCTTTACATATTATATTTTACTGTCAAGGAGAAGGCCACTTTCGATTGGGGGAAGTTGATTTCCATTAAAATCTCTTCCCAATTGTCTCGGTATAAAAAGTATAATAAATTCTTTATGTCTTCTTATTTGGTTTTTGCGATAGCGCATTGCTTTCAATTTCCTAAATTGTCTATATGCAAGAAGGTGAATTGTGAATTTGACCATGTGACCTTTTGCTACCAAGCATTATGGAGGCACAAAGATTCCCTGCATTTTTATGAGGTTTTCAACAAATTTGTCTCAGTTTTTAAAGAGTTGTTGTTTGGAGGAGATATCCCAAGAATATCTACTCAAGATAGTAAATTCCTCGATAGAAAGGGGACTTTGGAGAAAATGGAGAATTACAATGTCATAAGGATTTTCGGTTCCAAGGAAAATCATTCCTTTCTTCCATGCCATATATCTGACATAATGTTGTTATAGAAGTTTCAAGGCAATATAACTTTTGGCTGCACTTTTTTCATGAAAAACACGAAAAAAGTGATTCATTCCTTTGCCTTGGAAAGTTGGGAATTTTGTATTTAGAAGTATGAACAAAATTGATGACTTCGCAAACCACTTCCACAACTTGAATCTCAAGTATGTTGAAAATATAATAGGGTTTGACCCGAACGGAATATTTGTGGAAAATATGTTAATAGTGGGTTTTAGAAATCCATTTATCCACACTCTTCTAAGAGAAGAAGAAGATAATAACCTGGGAAATCCTACTCACACTATTGGCGACTTAGAGACAGTGCTTAGCACAAATGGATTGTACAAACAGAGAGGAAAATATCCTCGTGAGAAGAATTCCTAGTCCCCAACTGTTAATCCTAATACTACAACACCTGGGAGTAGTGCTCCAGTGGCCCACTCGTCTAAAATGGTAATCAACAGTAGTTCAAGCGAAGGAGGAGACAACAACCCCCCTCCAGGAAAAATTGAAATCTCACATAAACTTCCCCTGAGGAAGAAGAGAAAGAATATTTTACAAGAGGAAGAAGATAATCGCATCAAAAGTGACATCAATAGATTCTCCCTTGAGAATATGGAGCTTGAGGCTTACATTGAGAACATGTTTCCTAACATTGATCAGTTAGGAGGCACGGCCCACCAGAATCATTCGTTGGAAATTGTCGAGAATGAGATATTTGATGAAGAAGAATCATTTGTATTTCAAAATGTTGTCTTTGACAGTGAGTCTAAGAAATTAATTATTGATAAGAGTGATGAGAAGAATAAAAAGGGGAAATCTCGTTTAGAGGTTAACCTAAGAAATATGCGGCCTTCCCAAATTTCCAGAATTCATAAAGCAACTGGCAATGCATTGGATGATTCCATTGGTGGTCTTGAAGTGGAAAATATAAATTTAAAGGAAAGGATTAAGGAACTGTAAGAGACTTTGATGCCTCTTCCACTCCTTTCCATCCCTTTGGAAATTTTTGGAACTTCCACGCCTGCAGCCAAAATAACAGGATCCTCAAGCTTACTCACATTAGCGAGGAGCTATGTGGAGAATAATATCAAGAAAAGAATGGCACTGATTACAGAAGCTTGGGAAATTTCAAAGAGCATGATTTCTTTTGGTTCAAGGGCTCATACCTTCCTTGAATATCTATAGGCCGACCTAAAAACTGAAGAAGGTTTCTACCTTGATCACATAGTACCCTTTGGTATTAAAGTTACCAATATGTCAAAGATAAAGAGAAGATAGGTGGGCCTTCCCTTTCCAAGTCAGATCAAGCAATTGAATGCCTGCTGGAAAGAGAAAATAAAGAACTTGAACAACATTGTGCAGGCATGCAACCAAGCCATAACAAGGAGATAAGATCTATTCAAAAGGCTCATAGAGGTGGACCTATCTGGTAGCACTAACAAAGTCCAAGATCCCAAGTTGATCCTCAACTCATTGTTCCTAACAAAACAACAGTTCGATGAGCAAGTAGATATTTTTAAAGGATTGTCAATTGAAAAATTCTGTGGCATAATTGTATATAATGAGAACGCCATAGATAACTGGCTAGTGGATTACTTCATAAAAAATCAGGATATTGAATAAATATTACATGGCATTTCCATTGATATCTGAGACTTGGAGGGTGAGTTGTTCAATATTAAAATTTGGCGTAAAATCAACGTGGAACCTATGAAACGTTACATCAAAGAATGGTTCAAGAAGGCTATCGATAAACTAACAAATGAAGGGAAAGAAGTCGTTGGGATGTTTCCTATAACCGTTGATGAAAACAATCAAAGGAAATCAGCGAGAAAATGAAGAGACGAATGACCATCATAGTAATTTTATGTTGATCACAACCTTCTTTTCTTTATCAAGTCTTCCATTTAGTTATTCCACCTCTTTCACTAGAAAGGTTTAACCGAAGACTGATAACTCTTTTCTTCTTCTTACCAGGTCTTGTTGTTCCTTCTACCTCCCACCGTCTTCTTTCTAAAATATTATTTCTTGTATTTATTTTCTTTATGGTCCATGGGAGCCCCAATCCTAGTATTTAAGACAAACGCATTTACAATTTCAAGAATATGTAACAAACTATATATTTTTGGAAATTCCAAGACTACTTCGGGAACAATATCGACTGTGCTTTGTAACATTGTTTTCATAATATAAGTATTTGAGGTTGATCTATAGTTATGTTTATTTGATTTTCCCATGTATCCACTTTGTTAAATTTCTCTTGTGCATGTGGATCATCTTCTTTTTATTTGTATGCGATCAGAAATATTTATCTTAAACTATGATGGATGTGAGAAAATATTTCTAATTTTCTTTAAATGTGTGAATGTGTTCGGTTCCTAGTCCTTTCTCAGGAACTTTCCTTTAGAAGAAAACAAAAACATTTTCCCTTTTATTTTATTGTAATATTTTTGTTTCTTTGAATTACCACAACGGACTTATGTCAAGTCCCATATTTTGAATATTTAAAAATCTCAAGAAAATGTAAAAGAGGAGTGCCACCTCTATAAAAAGGCAACGTGATTTACATCCTCGTGTGGTTGTCATTTTGTTCCTAATGAATTCAAGGATCAATAGCTCCTTAGTAGCTTCCTCAAAAGTGGAAGATTTTGAATCAATGGTTTTACTCATCAGCACCACATAGCTGGAAAACTTATGGGGTCTCTTGCTCTTTCTGGAACTGAGGAAAAATCCATATCCCAGTCCTTCTAACTGGATACCTCTTCTGTCATTGTAGCAGAGTCTACTAAAACAAGGGAATCCTCCCAGAGGGTCTCATATCTCCTCGAACTCTTTGAAGCCTCGATATATCCTCCTCAACTCATGGAAATCGTTTGTCAGTCTTGGAAGACATCTCTCTCTCCCACCTGAATTTGAGGGGGAACTTCCTCTAAATGATTTGGTCTTCCTCTGATTCAATTGACTCTATATAAGATCATGCTCACTCTAAGTCTACATTCTCCCTCTAAATCTTAACTCCCTCTGAGTCTCTATAATCTTTGGAGCCATCTTCTCTCTCTACATCTGTTAACCTCCTCTGAAGTTGAATCTCCTATGGAATGTACTGGGAGGTTGCTCCTACCTACTGGATCCTAAGGGTTTTATCCCTTTGAACTCTGGCTCCTTCTGAGATGATACTTGGTGGGGACACCTGCCTCACCACTAGTGGAGCCATTTTATCCTACTCATGATATGGATCATCAATACCATATAATTGCATTTCCTTTTCATCCTTCAAAGTATCACGAGACCATGTTGGTCTCTTCCTAGTCACTGCAATGTTTCTGGGTAATACCTTCTGGCTCTACTGACTCTTCATGATGATATAAGGAGTGATCAACTAAACTAGATGGATCTATACATTCATCTTACAATCAATATCCATATGAGATACTCAGTATCTCACAAAAGTGCCCTTATTTCCATAAGGTTCTCACTTTTTATTACATGGATGTGTGTGGTCATGTACACACCTCTATGTCTGGATAATATGCTCCATGTCTCGATTAGATACTGTCTAAATTGTTTCCTCCTACCACCGTCATTATAAATCCTTCTCAGAACTATCACATGTGACCTGCTCAGAACAAGAGAAATAAAAAGAAAAAAATAGCAGACAAGAACAACATTATTATGATAAGAACAATAATAAAAACAAGAATGGGAACAATCGTCACGGTATCTCCTTCTCAGAGCTATCACATGTGACCTGCCTGAGACAAGAGCCAAAAAAAAATACAATAACAATAAATAAGAACGACACTCTTCAACACTCTTTCATTTTTTTGACCAATCATTCCTCCATAGTAACCTACTCGGAACAAGAAATAAGAACAACATCTCCATGGTAACCTCGATGGATTTCAACAAGATAACCTTCCAAGGACATAGCCAACAACCAAGAACATCTCCTATAAGAGATCAATTTCATTTTGTAAATAAGTGCATCATTAGTACATTATGATCATTGTGATAACAATATCCAAGTGTCACTAAAAATTTCATAGCAATAGTAGTAATAGAATTCTAAAGATTGTTATTCTAGTTACAACACTTACTTAGGTTGCAGCAATATAAAATAGCAAACCTAATATGCAAACCTGAAGTTGATCTGGATTTAGGAGTAGAATGAATTGATTAATAGACTAAATACAATAAACAAAGAGATATGAAGAACAACACAAATATCTAGTGAACAATATATTCTATTGAATAAATGAAATAGGATGAAATTGTAAAACTGCATAACTGAAACACTTGCTTGAATGGTGGTAACTATATTTGAGAAGAGATGTGGCTACTACACTCATCTGTCTGAGTAGAATGATTACAATGAGGCTCCAAAGGATTTTTTAACATTACTTGTGAATTCCAAAACCTTAGACATCCAAAAACCTAACCCTAGGAGATGAAACACCAAAATTTATGTGGGCCCCTATGGGTAAGTTGGTACCTCAACTTCTCGGGGTCGTAACTTTTTCATACGACCTCTATTTTAGGCACGTGATAGCCCGTTGGAAAGGTATTTTTGAGAAATACAAATTACGCCATCAAAATTTGACTTTGTCTATAGTTTGACTATGGCGAGCCAAATAAAAAACATTTTTTAGGGCCCCAAAATGGCCCTAGAAGTACAGCAAGATGTGCTGACATAAAAACATACAAAATAAGCCAGTTGGATTAAGTGGGAGGCCACCAGTATTCACCTCTAATATGTGTAGGGATTCAAATAGCCCTGGAAGTGTAGAACCCACAATTACAAAGAAGTATAGAAGAACGTGTTGAACTAAAAATTGTCAAAAGGATCCAGTTGGAATATGTGGGTGGCCACCAATCTCCACCTGGATCAGTGCTCCTCCCTTAAGAAGTAATGGTCACCATTGCGTTGAGTGCCCCCATCAGATGAGAAAAAATTTGTTGAACTTGGCCCCAGGTGAGCCACTTTCCTTGGTGGAGGAGATACCCTACCTTAGCAACTTGATAAAGTTGGATCCTCTGCTGGTGAATGCCCTTGACATGTGNGAAGAGATGTGGCTACTACACTCATCTGTCTGAGTATAATGATTACAATGAGGCTCCAAAGGATTTTTTAACATTACTCGTGAATTCCAAAACCTTAGACATCCAAAAACCTAACCCTAGGAGATGAAACACCAAAAGTTATGTGGGCCCCTATGGGTAAGTTGGTACCTCAACTTCTCGGGGTCGTAACTTTTTCATACAACCTCTATTTTAGGCACGTGATAGCCCGTTGGAAAGGTATTTTTGAGAAATACAAATTACGCCATCAAAATTTGAATTTGTCTATAGTTTGACTATGGCGAGCCAAATAAAAAACACTGTTTAGGGCCCCAAAATGGCCCTAGAAGTACAGCAAGATGTGCTGACATTAAAACATACAAAATAAGCCAGTTGGATTAAGTGGGAGGCCACCAGTATCCACCTCTAATATGTGTAGGGATTCAAATAGCCCTGGAAGTGTAGAACCCACAATTACAAAGAAGTATAGAAGAACGTGTTGAACTAAAAATTGTCAAAAGGATCCAGTTGGAATATGTGGGTGGCCACCAATATCCACCTGGATCAGTGCTCCTCCCTTAAGAAGTAATGGTCACCATTGTGTTGAGTGCCCCCATCAGATGAGAAAAAATTTGTTGAACTTGGCCCCAGGTGAGCCACTTTCCTTGGTGGAGGAGATACCCTACCTTAGCAACTTGATAAAGTTGGATCCTCTGCTGGTGAGTGCCCTTGACATGTGTTTCCACTATCTAATCAATGGATGCATGTTCCATGCAGTCAAGGTTTAGCTCTGTTGATTTCAATTGTTCTATGATCTCCAAGGTGTCCAATAATGGTGGAAAATATGGTCGAAGGAGGTCCATATTGAACATTGGGTGCAATCCAAGGGTGGAGTGTTGAGCTCAAAAGAATTTCTACCCAAATCCTTGGTGATAGTGTAAGGCTCATAGCGAAGTGAGCATAGCTTTCGATGGGGCCCTGTAAGACACTCCTTCTGCAAATGTAACCAGACATTTTCTCCAACCTGAAACTGGTGCAGTACCCTGTGTTGATCATGGTGTTGCTTGTACTTAGAATTGGATTTTTGTAAAATCTCATGGACCCGTTGGTGAATTTTTTGAATCCACTCAATGAATTTGGTGGCTTTATCGGTCTCTGACTGAACATGGGAAGAGTTTGTCTATGTGGTTGCAAGAGGTAGTGAAACATCAATGGGACCCAAGGGTTGAAATCCCATTCCCACCTGAAATGTGATATGGACGGTGGAGCTATGGAGAGCCATGTTGTAACTGTGTTGAACATAAAGGAGACTCTCATCCCATGTACGTGGATTCTTAGAGTTTTACATGCGCAGGATGTGCACAATCATTTGATTGACAACCTTTGTTTGGTCATCTGTTTGCAGGTGGAAAGTAGTGAATTTAGTGATCTTGGTGTCCAAAAGTGACTAGAGACACAACCAAAATGTGTTGAGGAACCTGTTGTCCTAGTCGGAGATGATGGTCTATGGTATCCCAAAATGGGCCCACACTCGTTCGAAGAAGATCTTGGCAGTATCTTTCGCTGTGATGTTCTTCTTGTAGGCTATGAGGATAGCCATCTGTTACCCATGATTTTGGTCATCATGATGATGTATTGATGATGGTGTAATCAAGCTCTTCATAATAACTTTCTCCTGAGAAAAGTTACTTTCATCTCTTCCCAAAAAACTCATTTTTGAAGAAGGTTCGCAGGCTGCTAATATATTTGGGTGCGAGAATGACCCATTCTCACAGGCTTCTTTAAGCCAGGTTGCGAACATCTCGCATTGTGTTGAATAGCCAGGGTGCGAACTCTTCCTAAAGCATGGAAAAAGATGAATTCTCGATGTTTCTAGAAGGGAATCTTCTAGAAGAATGGGTTGGCATTTGAATGGTTATCCTTGTAATGGATTCCCTGATATTGTGGGATCATTCTTATCCAAGTAACTATCTCATTCTCTNAGACACTCCTTCTGCAAATGTAACCAGACCTTTTCTCCAACCTGAAACTGGTGCAGTACCCTGTGTTGATCATGGTGTTGCTTGTACTTAGAATTGGATTTTTGTAAAATCTCATGGACCCGTTGGTGAATTTTTTGAATCCACTCAATGAATCTGGTGGCTTTATCGGTCTCTGACTGAACATGGGAAGAGTTTGTCTATGTGGTTGCAAGAGGTAGTGAAACATCAATGGGACCCAAGGGTTGAAATCCCAGTCCCACCTGAAATGCGATATGGATGGTGGAGCTATGGAGAGCCATGTTGTAACTGTGTTGAACATAAAGGAGACTCTCATCCCATGTATGTGGATTCTTAGAGTTTTACATGCACAGGATGTGCACAATCATTTGATTGACAACCTTTGTTTGGTCATCTGTTTGCAGGTGGAAAGTAGTGAATTTAGTGATCTTGGTGTCCAAAAGTGACTAGAGACACGACCAAAATGTGTTGAGGAACCTGTTGTCCTAGTCGGAGATGATGGTCTATGGTATCCCAAAATGGGCCCACACTCGTTCGAAGAAGATCTTGGCAGTATCTTCCGCTGTGATGTTCTTCTTGTAGGCTATGAGGATGGCCATCTGTTACCCATGATTTTGGTCATCATGATGATGTATTGATGATGGTGTACTCAAGCTCTTCATAATAACTTTCTCCTGAGAAAAGTTACTTTCATCTCTTCCCAAAAAACTCATTTTTGAAGAAGGTTCGCAGGCTGCTAATATATTTGGGTGCGAGAATGACCCATTCTCGCAGGCTTCTTTAAGCCAGGTTGTGAACGTCTCGCATTGTGTTGAATAGCCAGGGTGCGAACTCTTCCTAAAGCATGGAAAAAGATGAATTTCTCGATGTTTCTAGAAGGGAATCTTCTAGAAGAATGGGTTGGCATTTGAATGGTTATCCTTGTAATGGATTCCCTGATATTGTGGGATCATTCTTATCCAAGTAACTATCTCATTCTCTCCTATATATTGAGAAAATTCTCATGGAAAAGGTTAAGCAAGATTCATTGGAGAATTGGTGAAAGAATTGTGTGAAGCACTTAGCTTGAACAGTAGCTTGGAGACTCTAGCAAGTCTATCAAGAGGATTTGATCTTCTTCATCCAAGGATTGAGCAAATGTGTGTGTTGGAGCCAAGATACATCGAAAGGAAGCTTGTGACATCAAGGCGATCAGGTTGTAATCTT
>JASDQU010687612.1:23916-39153 GCA_032191745.1 Picea mariana
TATTTACCACCATGGGGTTGATTCCATTTTTCGATGATCTGTCACTTACGATGAAGTTGAGAAAAATTTGAACGAATTTAACTCTAGATCATGTGGCAGTCATATGTCTGGGTATGCCACTGCCCAAAATCTCTTATGAGCAGGATATTTCTGGCCTTCTTTATTTAAGGATTGCATCACTGTTGTTCAGAAATGCCACTCTTGACAAACTTATAATAACAAGATAAGATCTCATCTTGCTCCCTTACATCCTGTAGTTTCCATTCAACAAATGGGGCATTGACTTCATGACATGTAACCCTCACTTGGTCGGGGGGCATGGATACATCATTATAGTTGTGGATTAGTTCACTAAATGGGACAAGGCGATACCTACATTTGATAGCACCAGGAAAACTGTAGCATTGTTCATATTCAATCACATCATTACTCGGTTTGGTGTTCATCAAGCTATCGTTACTGATCATGGTATCCATTTTCATAATTTTATGATGTCTGAAATTACAGAAAAGTTGGGTCTTCACCTGAAAACTCAACCCCCTATTACCCATAGGCCAGTGGCCAGGTTGAAGCAATCAACAAAGTTCTCATTACTATGATTTGACGGATGATAGGAATTCATAAGACAAGATGGCACATGATGTTGTTCTCAACATTATGGGCATATTGAACATCTATCAAGTCTTCCACGGGATTTACACCTCTCCAGCTAGTTTATGGTATCGAGGTTGTCTTGTCAATTGAATGTGAAATATTGTCTTTGAAACTAGCCGTTGAACCTCTCCCTAATACATATGCCAAAGAAGAGAATCTTTTGTATTTAATGAAATTAGACAAAACCCATCGTGATGCCACCCTGGTTATTGTAAATTAGAAGAAATGTGTTAAATCCTAATACGACAAGCATGTCAAGCCACGTGTTTTTCTGAGGGTGATTTTGTTCTCCTTTACGAACATGATCGTGATTTTCTAGGGGACAGTAAATTCGAGGCCATGTGGTGAAGTCCTTACATTGTCAAATGTGTGTTGGAGAAGGGATCTTATGAGCTACTTGATTATGATGGAATCCCTTTGAGTGAGCCCTAAAATGGGCTTTATTTAAATAAGTACTATGCTTAATTTATTTTTCCATGAGTGCTTGTACTTTTAGTGTATCATACTCTTGTGTTTTTTTTTGTTGTTTGGTTTCGACCCTTAGTTGATTACCTTGCGTTGTGCTTGGTTTCTAGATGTCATTGTCTTCGCTACCCTTCCTTGGTTTTACTGATGGCACTAGTCGCAGTACTCAGAACTTAGAATCTGTTGCTTTGGAAATTTATGCACCTACAAATGAATTGATTAGTCTACATGGTGTTTTCCTTGGTTGTGCAACTAATAATATTGTGGAATACAATGCAGTCATTGAATTATTGACTGACATTTTTTCACTTGGAATCTGTCATCTTATTGTATGAATCGATTCGTAGTTAGTGGTCCTACAGTTGAGTAACTTCTACTCCATTCGAAGTCTTATCCTATTAAAGGTATATTTATGAATTTGCCTCTTGGAATGTCATTTTGATTAAATTGAACATCAACACATTCCTAGATGTCTAAATAAATTAACAGATGCATTGGCTAATTATGTGTTAGACATACATTTGAGAAATTTATAAAATCCAATCACACTTTGTATATACAAGAAGTAATCCGGTAGAGCTTCATATATATATAACGATAAAAGTTTTTACAAAAAGTGTTTTTTTCTAAAGACCAAAATGTCAAAAATGTGAAACACATGACTTCATATACAAATATAGCATCAAGGATGTTTCTCGTGATAACATGTGACTACCGATGCTACCCTATGGAGTAGTCGACTGATAGATGTAGAGACACCTACTGTATGGTGTTGATAACACCTCAGGATCTCATCAATGGAGGCATTTGGGAATTCCACTATCATTCCCTCCAAGTTTTTCTCTATATCCTCATAGTCAACAATGGTTAATCCTACTACCTCGTCTCTCTCCCCTCGCCTTTGAATGGGAGATGAGCCTAGAGGCCGATGAGCTCCCACATCTGCATCATCAAATAGTTTTTTATTAGTCCTCTGATAAAATACATAAAAACATTTCATATTTAAAAATTATAAAAACAATATAAAAACAAAATGTACTTCTTACCTATGTTCTCCCATTGAGAACCTTCAAGAAGAACCAAGTCTCAATCACCTTTGATGTCTAAGCTAGCATATGTGTAGTCATCTACCATAAGCATCTGGGGCCTCAACTAATCAAATAAAATGTCATTATATCTGACGATAGGACCAGTCACATGTCGTTCCATGAGGTCACACCACCTCTTCATTCTTGGATCTTGTGGGGTTGGTATTCCCCACTCTACCTATAGGCGCAAGTGTGGAACCCTCTCCAGGAAGTAGGACACCAAAATCGATTTGTATCTGAATTGTTTCAAGTCACCCCTCCTACACTTGGTCAATTGTTTCTTCATGCTTCTAAGAACCCGATCACTCCAACTGAATACTTGGGGCTCCATGCATTACAGTGCATACTGTAAATCTCTCTGAAGGGTCATATGGGGAGATTCTCTCCCCACCATATGTGTGATGCTACATAGCATAGTTCATAGAGGTAATTCATAGACTTCTTAGATATCGACCTTGTCGCTATGTCTCTCAGTGCATGGCATGCAATGTGCACTGACATAATGGCTCATACACTCACCACATCCTCTGCTACCTCTCAGTGTAACTCAAACCCCTCAGTGAGACACCCGAGTCAAAAAGTATATATCCTCGATATCTATCTCAAGGATGTGAGCCCCAACATAGAATACCTATTGGTATACGTCCCACATATGGACTAAGTATTTGAGAAACCTCAACTGGGCACTCATGCCCTGGACCTCCACACTGTCGGAGGGAATTTACCTGCGATGACCCTAGGTCGTCGCAGGGCACACTACAGAGCACCTGCAATGACCTCTGGGTGCAAGTACCCTACAAAATGAAACCTAAAATAACATTTCTAGCCAATGAAAAGTAAAAATGAATCCATGGAAAGTTGAAGGAGGTGAAAATTACCTATCCTACGGAGACCGTTCACCAAATGATCAACCGTGCCTCTCACAATCCATGGTGGAAGTTTGAGGTAAAAAAAGGGTTTTTGGAACAAAGTTTGGGTGGAGTAACAATGAAATGGTAAAATAAGTGTTTACCCCATTTTATTAACTTTTCACTTTTCCATTTCATTTTTCATATATTATTTTATGTATTTCACCTAAACCCTAGACTTCTAATGGTGTCACAAGTGTTTGATTTTTCACAAATGAGAAATCTAGGAGTGGAATATTGAACATGGATGCATTTTTGGGGTTTGCTTTTATACATTTGTCGCATGTACAGATTCTTTTAGAGTTTTTCAGGAAAAACATCGAGCTTAGGTTTTGTTCTTTCTCATGCTCTTAAATCAATGAGAATGTAACCGAGTATACTTTTGTCATATTTTTGTACCGGTAATGGTAACCAAAAAATGAAACCCATGGAGTATCCTTTAAGCTCTTTTCACACTCCATAGAAACAAAAATATTGTCGTGTGACCTTGTTCTTTTCACGCTCGTAAAAGTATTTGAAGAAAACATTTGATGAGAAATAGGTTATCACTTTTTTGGTCTCATCAAATTAACTTGCAAAAAAGGAACTTGCAGAGTCCTGTTTAAGTGTTTTTCAGACTCTGTAAACATGAAAATCCCTTGAGTTTTCTCCCTTGGGACTCATTAAACAAACATTGAAAGACCCATATGGGACTGAACCACTCCTTCTTAGGGTTCATTAAACCTACTCTGAGGGACTCATCCAAAGGATGAGCTTACATCAACAATAATATGTTATCCTCCTCAAGCTTGCGTAAAAATAAAGACGTACTCACCAGAAATGGTGGGGTAAATTTTGGGAAATAAATGTGTCTCTATATCTATGTTAGTGGCATTAATAGTTTCTCTTGAACATCACACCCCCCTTTCGTCATTGAATCTGGGTTGGGAAATCCATTTGTCTCTTGTTTTACCATCTTCATGTCCATATGTTGGGTCCTCCTTGAGTCAATGTTGCTAATACCATTGTAGTTTCATTCATATGTTCAAGATAATTCTAACCTTAATAAGCTTCATTTTGAGTCGGCCATCTGCAGTTATCAATTTTCTACCATGTCGGTCTTCCCTAGGTCAGTTTCAAATCACTTCATGATCTGATCTACCTCAAATCTGCTACTTATTTTGTGTCATTGATGGGGGATACATCAACACTCTCCTGTGACAGGTATTTTCCTGTCTAATTCATCTCATTATCCAAGAACAAGACTTAGAAAGCATTCAGTACCTTAGAGCTTACATGCCTCAATGGAAGGTTTCTTCGCTTTCGACAGTGGGTTTACATCATTGACCCTTGATTAGAAGATTCCTTCAAGTGTTTGAACTCAAATCATTTATTCAAATTCATTGGATTGTACTGGGGTACCTTGTGAGTCATTGACATCAATGGTGATTTCCCTTAGAATTTTTAACGATTTTCATCATTGACCAATAATCAAGTGGTTTCTTCCATGTTTGACTTCAACACCTGTAATCACATGGTTAGATTCGTACTTAGAGACGACGGAATTGAAGACCATGGACCACCCCATTCTATTCCAGGTTGCGATGGAGTATTCATAATTTTTATTCACACATAGATCCACTTTGTATTTCTTGTGGCTATGTCCGAATTTGAATTTTTTAGAGCATAGATCCACAGTGTATTATGGGTGGCTATGCCGATTCACCTTGACATGGATCCACGATGTATATTTAGTGGCCATGAATCATTTGATATTTTTCAATCTGAGTATGGGAATTCCTACCTCGGACGATGGTATATTATTGTGCTGATGCTTGACTATTTGCAGGTTCCCGACTAATGCGCTCTCTGTTTCTAACACACATTTTACAAAGTATTTCGACTGTCACAAGTTCTAGCCTCATACTTTGGGGAGCATTTTTTTACACATTGTTTTGGTCATCTTGATGATCCATTGACAAACATGTGTTCATGTTCCCAAAAGATCCTATCTTCATGAGAAAGGTGACTAACTTTCTCTTATAAAAACCTTATTAAGGAGGGTCATCATAGGCTGCACCATAAGAAGGGTGTGATGATGCCTGGTCATTTCCCTCTACCCTAAATCTTGTTTGCGACGTCTCCGCAAGCTTACCTACAACTAGGGTGTGATGATTCCAAGAAGCTAAGAAGAGGTTGAACTTCATGAAAGTTCTAGAAGGGAATCTTCTAGAAGATGAGGTGGCATTTGTATGGTTGGGATCCTACTCGCTTCTATGATTTGGTGGGATCATCATAATCTCTTCAACCATATCTCTTTCCCCTATATAGAGAGGGATTTCTCATGGAAAAGGCTAAGGTTAACGAAGGTTGAACAATCAATATTATTATTGAATAGGCTAATAATTCGATGAGGAATTCTACTTCATTTCATACTTGAGGGCTTCATTTTAGTTTATCAAGTCATTGTGGATCTTCTTCATTCAAGGATTGGAGAAAGTGTGTGTGTTGGAGAAAATGGTCATCAAAAGGGGACCTTGCAAAATCAAGTCTTTGGTTGTGATATCCACTTTCATTTTAATATGATACAGTGATATGTTTCTTTCCCATAAAAATTATCTTGCTTTAATGTATGATTCCTTGATCACATACATAAGTTCTCTTTGAATATGCTATATTGTTTTCACTTTGGGTGGCTTCTGTCCCCTTGCAGATCCAATAAAACAGGATCACTGGAGTGAATCTAGGATGAAAATGACAAGAGGAAGAGATATTTAAATGGTATGTTTCACATCTCTTGTTTGATATTAGTTTCAATGATTAGAGCTTAGGGAAAGCATCATGTCATGTTTTGTTTTATTCTAGATCTAGGTGGATCTAGGGAGAAATTTTTATGTATGCATTCACCGATAATTCCCATAACACTCTCCCATGGTATCCCCCTCCCTTTCTCAGCCCCACTCTCCCCCCTTACTTTCTAATGAACTATCCTAGTTCTAACCCACATTATGGAAGCATTTCAAATTTTAGACTGCTCTATAATCCTTCAAATAGGTTATCCAAGGATCTCTAATTTATATACTTGATTTCTCCTGTCTAAACTAAGACATAAATTATCTAACCCTCCCTCTATCTCCCACTTTATCCCCCTCCCTTACTCTCTAATGACCTATCCCAGGTATAACCAATAGTATGGAAAAATTTCAAATTTCATACTGCTCTATAAGCCTTAAACGAGGTTTTCCAAGGATCTTTAATTTATTACTCTTGCCTTCTCCTATCTAAACTAAGACATAAAGTTACCTCTGTGAGCTACATCAAATAAAATCATTGTTACTAGTGGTCATGACAGTCCCTAACCTTCGTTACAAACAGATCCAAAGTCCTCTATTATTCTCAACCTATGACAGGTTTAATTCCCAATTATCGATCACATTTATGGATATATCCTTCTCTCGTTCTCTTTGGATTGTTATATGTTATAATCCATACATAAAATGGTGKATAGGRAAKATCTATGTCTAAATTYAGGATTGAAAACTTATTTATATTTTTAATAACYAGTGGAAAGGCCTAAAAYAGTCCCTRGGCCAAATACCTATGCAATCATAACTCTACTATAATGTTTGTATCATTGGAGGCTTGAATATGGGGCTTAATAACAAAGGCACTTATATAGAAACAAAATAAATACTCAACTCTTACCTTACTTTTTTGCCAAACCAATAGCTCTAACCGAGATCTAACTCAAAAAGGTTCTTATCATTGGAATTTGATCCAAGTCCAAACTTCCATATGACCTTGGCTATGACCACAGGTTAATCTTCACGAATAACTAAAGTGGGTTTAAAAACCTTTTTTTATAAACACAAATTTACATGCCTTTGACACGTGTCCCTTCTTAAACTAGTAGTTTTAAATATTATTTTTTTCATCTTAGAGTTAACCTTCATGCACTTCCATATGCGAGAAGATATCTATCGTCTATGTCCACTTCCTTCCGATCATCCAACGGTTGTTGTAGCACAATTCCACAATCAATTGAACTTTAATAATTTAGGTTTTTCAATGCATTCCACCCTTTGGAGACTATGGATCATTGATCCTAGGAGTGATCCATGATAATTCGATGAAACTCATTTCATTCTTGGAAGTGAGATTCTTCCTCAATCGAAATTTAAATTTTATGACTTACAAATATATAGAGATCCCCTCAATGTATCCACTTGTCTCTAGATCCACATACAATTATGGGAATTACACCATCGAAAATAATTATAGCATGGTCATTCGACACCATTGATACATAGAGACATAGGATCACTCTTCATCGCAACATCACCATTATCCAATCTCATTACATCTAATTCATATATCTAGTCGTATGCATTATCACATAAAGAACAGGGTTATATTTATCAACACTCGAGACATAGTGTTCCTTTCCTTCGTAAGTCTAATGCACACATATTATACATTAGTCACATAAGGCATCCTTTCCTTCTCTGGCCTGAATTACATTCAATAGGCCTTCCTCTATCTCTGGCTTGATTCCTCCCTAAAATTGGCCTCTCCCTTTTTCCTTTAAGGATTACAATTTTATACAAAATGATATTGAAACTAATTTTGTTTCAGATCCATAATATCTCAACAATCCTCCTAAATCAATCTCCTAATATCTCTATATCCACAATCAATCTCCTAATATCTCTAGATCCACAAAATACTCAAGAATATCCATAAATCACACAAATATCTCTAGGATCTCTCTTATCATCCTAATATCTCTCTATTGTTATCATACATTCGAGAAAATTTACAAGCTCAATCCTCACTCTCATTAACAATCCTATCCTATGTCTTTCTTCTAGAAATCAATAAACATAGGAAAACACAAAAATTTAATTAAGGAACCAACTCCTTTAATCAATCAAAGACCCCTTGTGTCTTACCAAAATGAACTATATTTGGAGGCAGGATGCTCCTACATCAGAATCCCTGGGAATAAAATGTTCATGATATCCTGATCATGAGTTACTTTTTCTAAAGTCCTCTTGGATCCCAAACATAATAATGAAATTTTCTTCTTTCAATGTTGTCTTGTTGTGTTGTTTTCACTACCTGCAACTCTCATGGATCCCATACATGAGTCTGCAATACTCCTCCTTTCTCGTTGATGAAATTATGTACAATCAACTTCACTTGGATGTTGATTATCTTCCTTTCCTCAATATTCCTTCTATGATATATATTCATCATGAGCTTCCTCATCATATCAATTTCTATGTCCAGCTTGTCCTTGTGCTGATACATGTTATACAATTTGTTGTTCCTTTGCTGAAATTTATTGTTGTTTCTCCTCACTAGCTCCTGTTGCATCTTCTATTGATTTATATCTTTAGGATTAATACTCTCTTCTTCATCTCCTGTAGATAATTTTGCATCCTTTTCATTCTTAAACAAACAATTAAAAAGTTCCTCTTCTTTAGTTGATCCCTTGAGCATTTCCCTGAATTATGCATTTGCAATTATCATGAAGCCCTATTTATCAATCCTTGGATTGATCAACCAATATTACAACATCCTTATCTCCTCATCGAATTTTTTCATCATTAGGTATGAATGCTTCTCTTCGAATTCCATTTGGCTATCCTCATGAGCCAATTCTTCCTTGCTTTCTGCAACAACAAATTCTCCCAATTATATGTTAGAAATTCCATTGGAAACATGTGTGCATACTCGGTTTTGGTTGTCTTTATGAGACATCGTGGCCTCATCCTCCATCATAATAAAATTTTGATCCTGTATTCTTTCAATTTTTTGATACATTTATTTTTCTTCCTTATTTTTCATGACAACTTTAGATGACTATCCAACACCTACATAACCTGTAAGCACACACAAATTGTCAGTTTTAAGAAAAATTGGATTTTCATCCTCCCTTAACCCCTCTTTTATCACATCCATGTGTTGATATGAACTATACAAGTATCTCATCAGACTTGTAATAATTCTATCATCATATTCATCCTCTTCTCCAAGGATGTCCCCTTTCTCTGGTTCACAGAAGTGAAATTCCTCTACTGTCAATGGTCTCAATCTAAACTCATCTCCTCTGATCTTTTGCTTCTCTACCAAAGAACTCATCCGATGATTTAGGTTTCTCAATATCTCCATTGGATTCTTTGCAAATAATTGCATTATAGGCCACTTGACTTTCTTCTTCACAATCCATCCTTGTATATGGTTCTCTAAATATTCTTCTGTAGAAACATGTTATCCCTTGACCAAGTTTTGAGGATCCTTGGTCATGTTTGACCTACTTTTGGGACTTCGAAAAACTGTCTAAGGTGGAGGGCAAGTCGAAGTGATTATCATGGGATCTCAACCCCTTTTTAGGGCTTTTTGGGTTTTCGGATTATGTAACAAGTATGGGGATGTCGGCCCATGGGTTTACCCATGTTTAGGCTCGATTTTGTAATGTATAAATGGATGTCTAGGTGATGTAAGAAAGGTGTAGGTGGGGAAATCTATGTGATGCTAGGTGATAAGTGCAAGTGGTAATTGTAATTTCTTTGTGCATATTGTGTAAGACTTGCAGAGCTAAGTGCAAGTGATCGTAAGAGACTGTGGAAGGATTTGTGCTGTAATCCAGAGAAGGAGGATCTAGTGAAGTGCACAGATCTCCTATCCTCTGTAGGGTAAGATCTCAAGAATTTGTGCATGTATAATATTAATAGAAGACAATAAAGAGAAGAAGAATTGGTCGATGTAGCCCTAGGGTAGGGGTGAACCATGTATATCCTATGTTGTGGTTTCTTTCTATGTTTTGGTTGTTCTCTTGTTTATGTGATTAAATGTTTAGTGCATTGATGTATGTTAGATGAATCTGATATGGTAGCTTAGTGTTGAATAATGTGAATGAATACTAGATCTAACCTATGTTGATGTGCTTAGTGCTTGATTATATTTGATCTGTGTGAATACTACACCATTCTGTTACTAGGTTTTTTTTGCGTTGTAAGCTAAAGGTGAATATTGATGAACTGTAACTAATAAATGCTCTATTAAAGTGTTACAATCACATATCAGTGTCCCAACTAAGGTTGCAGAAATTAGAGTCCTGTAACCACCCCTGCCTCTA
This sequence comes from Picea mariana, assembly GCA_032191745.1. Lineage (NCBI taxonomy): Eukaryota > Viridiplantae > Streptophyta > Pinopsida > Pinales > Pinaceae > Picea > Picea mariana. The sequence continues at coordinate 34,155 of JASDQU010687612.1, forward strand.
CCTCGGGTGACACTTCATCTTCTTCGCAGGTGTTTCCAAAATGGTTGGTAGTTAGGGTTTTTTTGGTGCGTTGTTGTATTGTTGAACCCTAGGTCTGCCCCTATGTCAACAAATGGTTCCTTTGCAGGGACCTGAAACTATTATTTCTGGGAACTAAAGAAAAGAGAAAGCTATGTGCACAGATCTGTTGCCATAGTGCGCAGTATTCTACTTGACTTGAGAAGCTTTTTGCTAAGAATAATAGTCAGATATGAAGAAAAGAGTGAAGACCTAAAAGCTTTGTGCTCTGATAAAGGTAAGAACAATGAAAAGTTTTGATTGAAAAAGTAAGATAAGTGGAAATTTTTGTTTCAAAAGTATGGATCTAGGTATGTTTGATAAATTTTGTCTTAGCTTGAAAAGTAGGGCACAACTAGATGAAATAAGGTTTGATATGAGTAGTTCTGAAAAAAATAGTGAAAGATATCTTATTTCTATGCATAGAAAGAATGTTTGGACTAAAAAATGGATGCAGGATCCTAGAAAGAATTGTTTGCAGATTAGCTACTACCCTAGTGTGCAGTACAGGAAAGGGTAGGGATCCTTTCAAAGAAAAAGAATACTAAATCTTTGTTACAGTTACAGAAGACTGAGACATCTTGCTAAGGAACGCCCTGGTAGAAGACCTAGTTGTCTTTGTTGTAAAGCTATGAATCACGAAGTTTTAGATTTCCCTAGAATGGATGCTAATATTGACAACGTGAATATGAGACAAGAAAACCCCAAGGAATGTTACGAAACTGAGACCATGGCAGAACCCCAGAAAGAATCAGAGAATGTATTACTACAAATGAAAGAAACACTAAATGATCACAGAAATATAAACTTATTAGAGATCTTCAAAGAAAAAGAATGCATAAAGAATAGAAGACTTTGACATTGATTGTGTTATGGATGAAGAAACAGAGGCGAATATCATGACATAAATAACTTGGGAAACTTTAGGAAAGCCTGCTATGATTCCTTCATTCGGAGGAATAGGATTACTTAGAGGAAAGATGATAAACCTATGTGGAAGACTCACCCAAATATCTATGAGTGCTCATGGAACTTCGACAGAGGAAGATTTTGAGATTGTTAAATTTATTGAGAACAAGGCCCCATTTTCTATATTACTAGGAAAACCTTGGATTGAAAAGGATCAAGCCAGAAGAAAAGAAGAGGAAGTCTTAGAGAAGAAGAAGCAAGAATTAAAATATTTCATGACTAGGATGATAACACACTTGATTGAAGAATGGGAGAACAGATCAAGGCTACTTAGCACCAGAAACTTGGATGCCAAAGTTAAAAGAACACAAGAGGACCCACAGAAAACTGAAGTACCTGCCCCATCTAGAAAAGACGTATTATTCTCTGACCCTATGAAACAATCTCAACATGGGGAGGAGTGGTAAAACCCGGAGTCAGAAAATATTCTGAGGTCCTAGGTCTAAACCATGGCACAAATTCAGGGGAGATAAGAGTGACAAGGATTTCTCCTTCGAATCCCATACCAGGAAAGGAGAAATCAATAGGAGCGCTCCCAAACTTTAATCTTCATGAAAATACAGCAAATGGTATAACAAGAAAAGGAGAAGCATATATTGGAGTTTCATGGTGAAAATAATAAAAAATACCTGGTTTAGTAGCTGAAGTACCTTTCTGAGGGGTCTTTCATCTTCTGACAATTTTCTCTTGGTCAGCTTCAGGTGTTTCTAGAGGCAGTTGTGGGGTAGACCTCGTGTGTCTTCCTCTGGTAGCCACAACTCAAATAGTGGAGTTGTAACAGTGGAGTCACCAGGTGCACAGTTTCAATATTCAATGTACTGAGTTCTGATGCACCTTTAGAATCAGTAAGCTTGTTGTTCAATCCTAGGTAAAATATTCAATTCGTCCTCGACAATGGTGCCATAAATGTTATCACTAGAAGTCACCTATAGATTGCAGCAGAGGTAATACCAGTACCCATCCGTTTTTTTATGTCACAATGAATAATTTAAATGGGGGTTAGGTGGATGAAAACTCAATATGATATCTCTTTAACTTAGAAAACTGGGATGGTATGCATAGGCAGATGAGGTCGTAATCTAACTTCAGATAGTAAGTTGAAGTAAGGGTGAGAAGGAGGAATAACTTGACGAGAAAATGTAAAGGACTTCTATGGACATTCTGTCTTCCAACAACCTAAGGAGGAAAAGCTTCGAATGCAAGATCCTCTTGAATCCAAAACTTCAGGAAACTGAAAAAATTACAACAACACTTGAATCAAACATACATCATAATATAGTTACAACACTCAGTTGGATCCTCCATGCCCAAGTCTTTCAGTATTAGAAGAAACAAAGATGAAAAGAAAGATGATTGTCATTAAACAAGAAGTCTCAAATGGAAACATATAACCTGAGAACCAAAGTCTTCATTAAAACTTTACAATCGAGAGCTTAGATCTACCATAGACACTAAACAAAATGGAAAAAATTCCTACATATACTCTAAACTGGCTCCCACTGCCTGAGGCGATCCTGTCATACTTTCAAATCTTTACGTTGATGAGCTTCTCTATCAAGCTGCATATGCATACATTGTTCAAAATACCCATGCAGTATTTTGTGAGATGCAAACTCTGTTAGACTGGACTGACAGTCTTATTCCATGATTTGTCCCTCTCTAGCCTTCTATTTATTGAGGAGACAATGTCTCACCCACCTTCCTCGCTTACATTAACTGTTTCATCGGGATCTGAGTGGGAATAGTAAACGCCTGCGCTTGAAAGTCGTGGCAGTATTTCCTTCATTGACTGTGCTTTGTTGGATGCTTCCAGGGAAGATAGGCAGGTGGATGAAGGTGGAGTTGATGAGGACTTGACTAGGTGATGGGAGGTCATGTGGACAAACGCATCGGTGGAATGATGATTGGGAAAACATGGACAACAGGACGTTGGCACTGAGATGTAAAGGAAAAGGGGTGATATGGCACGAGAAGGTGACGTGGAGGCAAAAGGGAGGCTGCAGTGGTAGGCACAGTGGGGACAACCAGGACACAGGTGGGAGCGACACGAGAGACATGTGCCACCAAGTGAGTGGGGGAGGTAGAAAGCAGATGTGACATGAGGCAAGAGTGGGATACACCTAGAAGGAGGTGATAAGCAGCATAGGAAAGAGGAGATGTGATGGGCAAAGAGATGATTGAGTGGAGGATAGGTGTTGGTAGGAAACGAGAGCGGTAAGTTGAGGCAGTAACTGGTCTACTCAGAGGGGGGAGTAGTAAGAGGTTTTTAGTGGGGGGGGGTCCAAGTTAACAAGGAAGCACCATTATAATGGGGATCCTACGCTCAAAAACCACCAACTCAGACCCTCCTAACTCATTAAAGGTAGAATTTTGGGGGAGGGTCCGATATGGATCCTACATTGTAGATCTAAGTGCGCATATCTTAGCCGCCCAGTTCTACGCGCTCCTTAGCACAACGTCCCCGGGCCCAAAACTTAGGATAAACGATAAAAGTGGGTTTTTAGCCCCCTATTTGTCATTTTTTCGCCATGGGGATATTTTTGGGGGAAGAACCGCATCCATACAAACATATGTGATAACAGTATCCATTATTAAACTTTTGTTTTTGACAAATGAAATATACTGCAACAATCTACATAGACTTTATTTTGGGATGACTATAGTTTTGAATCTAACAGATGAATATTATAATTTCTAGAATTTTTTTAAGTTGACCAATATGAAAAAGTTACAAATTTTAAACATATGTTTTCCCCCACCATATATCTATCTTAATTTTTACTTACATGTAAAATATAAAAATACCCTTTTTAAGAGAACAATTTAAGTATTTTGAATATAAATTTTCCATAATTTTCCACTATGTGTTTTTAGAGATATGAAATTTTCATTTCACTAAATCATAATATCACCTAAAAAGTTTATGAAGTGATTTGTTTATAAAATTAAATAAAATTAGACAAAAACAATGAAAATGAAAAAACATTATATCCAATGAAAGTAGATTCAATTTTAAAAATGTTTGTATCAATTCCGAAACTAAATTTTGAGTATTTGCAGGAGTCCACTACCTCCAAATATCAAGTAAGTTGGAGAGAATTTGCAGTTTCCTACAAGCAGTCCCATCTTCAGGTTTTCGGTCGAAATATTCTTTCGGCCAAAACCTAGTTTTTAACGAAATCTGTTAAAAAAAAACCTTTCGGTCGAAATATGCTTACCGCAGGAAAAAAAATCATCTGAAAAATATTGTACATGACTTTCGAGAGCATCGTTTAGTTTGACGTGCAAACTTTTGACCAAAAAATGTTTAGGTCGAAACAATTCCTAGCAACATTTTTTTGGCCAAAACAATACCGCTAGGAATTTTGGAGACTCAATTCTCACAAAAGTGTTACCCACCTTCATGATTTCACCCCTAATGGTTTCAAATATTTGAATTTTCACAAACTCGACGTTGTTGAAACTGCTAGTTCAGACCAGTTGCAGGAAGCACTACGTGATCAACTACTAAGGTTGAATTCAAGGTTGAGGTGGTTGTGGTGGTTTCCTGTAATGTCCCCACTTTGGGACATCATCACAGGGCAGAGACTTATGATGACCAGAGTAGCCAGATGGATGTTATAGCGAGTAAATGGGTATTTGAGAGGCATTGTGGGGTCCAGTTGGCATTTATCATCATATTCCATCATTATGAGCCATTTCGCACAGGTTGGCTTTGGTTTCTTTCCATTCCGACGATTTTCATGATTTTGACTATTTTGAGCTATAAGTTAATTAAAATCACTGAAGAGGGCATTTGGGGCACACTACTTGGAGGAACCTCTCAGTGTAATAGCTCATTGGAATTGGGAGGAGCAGCACTACAGGATAGGATGGCTAGAAGTAGCTTTCAGTGGCCAGGGAAGCCACAAGGAGAGATAAGGAGATTTTCAGAGGTACAAAGGTTAATTAATTAATTAAAGTGATTTAATTA
>JASDQU010687613.1:21611-33570 GCA_032191745.1 Picea mariana
GAGGATTGTTGCCTCATCTTAGTTGGTGTTAAGGGTGTAAGGTGAGTCTTGCATTATAGAGCTCGTGCTCTTGTAGAATTGTACTCTATTCAATTGTTGCTAAAAAACCCGTCCGTAATAAAAAGAAAATTGTACATACATCTTGTGTTCTTTGTGTTCCTTGTGGTGATGACTTGTTTATGATATATTTCTGATATATGTTGTTGATATGTGTTGACATTTAACTAGTTATAAATGACAGAAATGAGTAATGAGTTAATGGTGATTGTTAACTAAGGATTTTTGGGAAAAAGAGCCCTACACTTTTCACCCCCTCCCCTCTCAGTGTAGTCAATGTGTCCAACACAGATATCCTCTCTGTAAAGAGAATGAGATGTGTCTGAACAATAAATAATGATAGATATGAAATCTTACAACATATCATTCATTGCATTAGGAATCTATCGATCAAAGGAAAATTTTAATCCTTAAAATCAGTTATACATTCAAACAAGATGAAGAATAGAACTGAGAACATGGGAGACAAATCTGATGAAACAACTCATATGAGTCTTCAATAACAATAAAATTTATAGCTACATGCCCCTCTGGCTTACAAATTGAAATATATAGTCATAAACATTTCTCGAAACCTCTTCCTGGTCTGGGTCGAACCGCCCTTTTTGTTTTTCATCTGATGCATTTTTTAATCAAAACGTAGTCAACATGTTAGAAGTGTGAGATGGAAATCCTATCCTAAGGTTCTTCAAGTGTGTCTTTCTTATGTTAGAAAGAAACTTGGGTCAACATGGGTCAATAGGAGAAACTGCCTTGTGTGGTACCTTGGGCTGACATCTTTATGTCTCCATGACCAGACACTCCATGCTTCTATTTATGGAGGTAGTCAATGTTTCAACCACCATTCCCTTGCCCCATTAACTGATCTTTCCTTGAAATTAGGATGAGGCTTAAAGCCTAGGGGGATGCCACACACTGATTTTGGATTTGACATTTAATAAGAACGTGATTGCGGAGTCATCAAAGGAGGTTTGGATCCACATTGATTTTGAGCCTGCAACTCACCACCTTCCGCCACGTAGCACTTTCGCCATACCACGGTTTTGATTGAGAGACTGCTCAAAGATTTTAACACTCAAGAAAGTAGCATCCATGCAATGAAGCATGGCCATTGATCTAGTTGCGGTCCATGATCTGGGAACCTATGCCAATTTAGCACCCCCGCTAAAGTTTAATCGCCTGCCAACTATAGGATCCTTCCAACTGTGCTTAGATATGGCGCTACTTTTGGCGTTGAACAATAACACTTCTCGGAGGATGATTTTTTGAATATGATGTGGTGGCCTGATGCTATATAATGTCATAGCTAGTGATGGATGAGCGCCATCAGTTGAGATGAAAAACACCCATGGAGTTGGTAGGGATCAAAGAGACGTGTGAGCTTGACATTACTTAGGGAATTCAACTCTTTGGGACTTCAGGATGTTTGAATGGAAATATCTTGAATTCACTTTCTCCCGGTAGATGTGATAGCCTCTCGTTAACTCTGAGAATTCGATCATTCCAATGATACTACTACAAAGATCAACAAATCTTGTTGATTTGAGATCAACGGTCTGCAATTACATAGAGATTTCGGGCTTTTATAGTTTTCAATGCATATCTCTTGCAATCCTTCGAAGTTATGTATTTTTGAAGTGTTGGATCTACTGACGCATTTCCTCAACCTTCAATGGATCAGATTTACTTTGGGACTTCAGGCCTTCTAGTGATACTACTGCAAATATCAATGACTCTTGTTGATTTGAGATCAATAGTTCACAATTACTTTAGGAGTTCGGGCTTTAGGCCTTCGGGAGTCCTTTACTCACTCATTTTTTGCTTTCTTTCTCTTGAAGTATGAGATATCTTTACATGTGTCCCTTGCTTGAATATCAACTATCCTGAGAGATTGTGGGCTCACAAATTGCACAGACTTTAATTTCCTTCATGATACCCGCAATGTGAAGATGATTTTTCGTAGTTGTATCGATATGCACTGTTTATCTATTGATATGGAAAGATCTACAATCCTAGGATATTGAAAGCTTGCAACTTGCAGAAACTTTAATTTTCTTCCCGATCCCCGCAATGCCTCCCCACCATCGATCTCTCTCCAATGAGATATGACGACTGTGACTTAATCCTTGCGTGATTTGACGGCTGATCTTTCTCTCACTTGTTTTCTTTTATTTCGAACCTGAAATGGACTTCTATGAATGTTGAATTTTGCTCATAGTTTTTCCCTGTGCATACAACATGCTTGACCGGCCTAACTTTATCAACCGGAAGAGGAAAAACTTATAGCAAGTCATGCAAAAAAGAGAGAGTCTAGGAAGAGGTGTAGACCTAGGTCTTAATAATAATTGCATATGACCTATGGAAACTTCATGTGATAAAATTTAGCTCCATAGGGGAAGGCATGGTCCTTATGAGCTGCCATGAACAAGCATCTCAAGTGTCTTATCCTAGGGCTATGGGGTCAATTATTTAAATACTGAAAGAAAATTGAAAACTGAAAATCTCACACAAGAGCTTATTTATATACAAAACCCTACTCTAACTAACTTTTACAATAGGCTAGGTGACAACAAACTTCCACCAGAGTCACTCAAGTAACTTCCTAATAGAATAATTTCTTACTCTTCCACTGATCAGAAAGAGATAATAAAATTGTGATAGAAAAATAAATACATTCTTCATACTACCTCCCATTGTTGAAGGCATGACAAAGCTTGAGATCTTCAATACATGGAGGAAATGAAAATCCATGTACTCCCCTAAAGGGTCATAAAATAGGTGATAAAAATTATTGGGCTGGTAACATAAATCCTACTCATCTTTATAGCTGCTCACATATGGTTGAATTTTTTTGCAAGTACAGGTGAGTGAATGGATGATGCAAGATGTTGATCCACTTCTCTTTTATCTTCTCTAAAAATCTCTGCTAACTAATTGCAATAAATATCCTCATGCATATCAATGAATGAATGCTTCTCTTTAACATGTTTCTCTTGGTAAAATATTTCATTTTCATCAGATGGCTAGCTGCTAATGTTTTTTTCTTCCAAGAAAAAAAACACCTCAACATCTTCATCATTGTCTCCATAATGATCAAATAAAGGAGGATTCTCGAATGACATATCAAGAGATATTTTCTTCTTAACATGAGAAACTTGTTCTTCATTATTAAACACAGGCTTCCTTTCAATATTCAATCCAGGAATAAATATCTTATCATCATCATATGAGTCAACAATAGGCTTCTCATATGTAGGTTTTTTAGAGACAGGGCTACAAAGAGTATCGACTTCTAGAACAGACTCAATTTCTGCACTTTCCTTATTGAGACAACAAACTAAGTTTTCATCTGATGCAGATGAACATGGAAGAGAAAGAGTTGATTCCTCATCCAAGGCATATTCTTCATTCTCACAGACTTCATAAGAATCAATTATGTCCTAAACACAGTCTTTATATTCCTCACAACAACTATGACAAATTAACCCAGAGGAATAAAAATTTTGACAATGAATATTGAAAGTTGCATGAAACTCTTAGAGTGAATAAACACTAGAAATCTCAAGATAGTAATACCAAATATGAGAATCTCCTTGAAGAGATTATATAAAAAACTTCATATCTATGTATTCATGTTGGATGTCAAGCTGTTGCATCAAAACATGAAATTCCAAAACATGCTCAACAGGGTTATCATTCTCACCTTCATAAAATCTTGGCAGTAGATCTTTCCATTCATCATGTTGAGGCACATAATGTGGATGACCAGCTATGGCTGAGAAATTGAGTGGGACAAACCTCTTGGTCAGGATATCCTCCATAGCCATTTAGTTTTTCTTAAACCAGTGCAGTCGCCATGGTGAAAGATCATCAGTCATAACAATGTGTCCAGCTTCATTTCACCATCTAAAACTGGATTTCTTCATTGTCGTTCTCCCAAGGAAGATATCTTCACTTCCATCCCCAACAGTGACGCCATTGATGTTAGAACTAAGAGTCACCCTCGGACTGCTAGAGGATAAGCCCAGTACCCATCAAAATGTAAATGGATAAGAATGGTTTGCGTAAGTGGATCAACAAGACTTTAAAGAAAATAAAAGACAACATATATCACTGCAGATCAGTGATGTACCATTGGGCTATGGATTCATAATTAGTCTACTCAATGAAGGCATTTAAGCTCCCTATCAGACAAAATATTTGTATAGTGACGAAGAGAAGAATAAGAGAATAACATGAAGAGAATATTCACTAAGCAGAGATCCTCTCTGCAAAGAGAATGAGATGTGTTTGAATAGTAAAAAATGATATATAGGCAAGCTTACAACATATCCTCTACCGCATCGGGAATCTATCAATTAAGGGCAAATTTTAATCCTTAAAATCAGCTATACATTTAAACAAGATGAAGAATAGAACTGAGAACATAGGAGACAAATCTGATGAAACATCTCATATGATTCTTCAATAATAATACAATTTACAACTACATGCCCCTCCAGCTTACAAACTGAAATATAAAGTCATAAAAATTTCTTGAAACTTCCTCCTGGTCTGGGTCGAACCCCCCTCTCTGTTTTTCATCTGATGCATTTTTTAATCAAAACAATAGTTAACAACTTAGGAGTGTGAGTTGGTGCTCCTATCATAGGGTTCTTCACATGTGTCTTTCTTCTGTCAGAAGGAAATTTTGGTCAAGATGGGTTTGGAGGATAAACTTCCCTTTGTGGTACCTTGGGCTAACAACTTTTTGTCTCTGTGTTCAGGCTCTTCATGATTATATTTACAGAGGAAGTTGACGTTTCAACCACCAGTCCCTTGCTCCATTAACTGATCTTTCCTCGGGATTGGGACGAGGATTAATGCCTAGGGATCTGCCACACACTGATTTTGGATTTGACATTATATAAGCACGTGATTGTTGGGATGTCAAAGGAGGTTTGGATACACACCACTTTTGAGCCTGCAATTCACCACCTTTCACACACAACACTTTCTCCATACCACAGTTTCGATTGTGGGACTGCTCAAGGATTTTAATACTCAAGAAAGTAGTGTCCCCACAATGAAGCGTGGAAATTAATCTAGTCATGGTACACATTCTAGGCACCTCTACTAATTTAGTTCCCCCACTAAATTTTAACCTCCCGCCAAATCTAGGATCCTTCTAACTACGCTTAGAGATGGTGATACTTTTGGTGCTGAACAATAACACCTCCTGGAGGATGATTTTCCAAATATGACGTGGTGCTTTAACGCTATATAATGTCACATCTAGTGATGGATGAGCACCATGAATTGATCTGAAAAACACCCATGGAGTTGGTAGGGCCCGAAGTGACTTGTCATCCTGACGTTACTTCAGGACTTCGACTCTTTGGCACTTCAGGACATTTGGATGGAAATCTCCCGAAGTCACTTTATCCCGATTGACATGGAAACCTCTCATTAACTTTGGGACTTCAGGCCTTCTGGTGATACTGTTGCAAATATCAATGGCTCTTGTTGATTTGAGATAAACGGTCCACAGTTACTTCAAGAGTTTGGGCTTCAGGAATTTTCAATGCATAGATCTCACAATCCTTCGAAGTGTTGTATTTATGAAGTGTTGGATCTATCGACACATGTCCTCAACCTTTAATGGGTCATATTTAATTCATGACTTCGGGTATTCCAGTGATACTATTGCAAGGATCAACGACTCTTGTTGATTTGAGAACAATGGTCCACAATTACTTCAGGAGTTTGGGCTTTGGGACTTTGATATTCCTTTACTCACTCAGCTTTTTCTTGCTTCCTCCCAAAGTATGAGATTTCCTGAAATGTGTCCCTTTCTTGAAGATCAACTATCTTGAGCGATTGCAAGCTGACAACTTGCACATACTTTAATTTCCTTCCCGATCCCCACAATGAGAATATGCTCGTTTGTAGCAAGATCAATATGCACTGTTGATCTATTGATCTAGCAAGATCAACGATCCTGAGAAATTGCAGGCTTGCAACTTGCAAAAACTTTAATTTTCTTCCCGATCCCCATAATTCCTCCCCACCATCGATCTCTCTCCAATGAGATCCGATAGGTGTGACTTAATCCTTGTGCGATTTGATGACTGATCTTTCTCTCGCTTGTTTTCTTATATTTCAAACCCGAAATGGGATACTCTAAATGTTGCATTTTTCTCATAGTTTTTCCCTGTGCATCCAACATACTTGACTGACCTGAATTTATCAACTAGAAGAGGAAAAACTTATAGGAAGGCATGCAAAAAAGAGAGAGACTCGAAAGTGGTGTAGACCTAGGTCTTAACAATAACTTCATATGACCTATGACAACTTCATGTGATAAAAAATTCGATCTGTATTATAAGCCATGAGAAGAGGAAGTAGGATCTCTATCAAATTATGTCATATTGTTTTTTTTTACAATATCTCAGCCTATTATATCAACATTCATTTGTATTGTTATGATAAGTTTTATACTGCTAACATAACTTTGTGTGTTTTAAACCTGCTATGCATTTTTATTTATATTTATATCTAATGAAATGAAAGACTTCTTAAACTTAAATGTTCCTTGTAACAATTACTGATCGATAAAAAATGCTAAACATTGCCATTTGTATTATAATCCCATGAGAAGAGGAACAATCGTTTATATTGTTACAGATCGATAACAAAGGCAATAAAAAATGGATGTTATAATCCTATTCATAATCATCCTATCCATGCTCATGTTCACCATGCTTACCAGAAATCATTCAATCTAAGTGCTATGGAGGAATGTTTGTTTACTATTGGATAGAAAAAATCTACATAGGGGACTGGATGGCATGCCATCTATAGGACCGGATGGACTGCCATCTGGAGGACTGGATGGTGTGCCATATGGAGGATCAGATGAGGTATTTTATACGCTATAAATGATCACAATATCATTCAGGTATGATCACTCGAGTTTGATCACACCTCTTGCAGTGATGATCATGATCTTGTGCAGTGATGATCACAATCTCATGCAGGTATGATCACTCATTCAGGTATACTTTGTCTCGATTTCTCATACCCTGCCTATTTCTCTCATCCTCTACTTGCTATATCACGCTCTCCCTCTGCCCAATTTCGGCCTCCTTCTCAACCCTTTCTCTGTAACCATGCCCAATCGTTATGAACCATCCTCCTACACTGATCTACTAGCCATTCCAGAATTCGTTGCATGTCAGGAAGTCTTCCTCTGGGTGGGTTGGGGATCGTTCCTTGCTAGTCTACAGGGGCACAATGATGATGTCTCCATAAAATTCTCTCTTGGATTTGATGGGAGATTTTATCACGCAGGGTCTCTTGTCTTTTTGGTCTCCTAAGAATCCATTGCTTTGGCCACAATATTTCCATGGGTTAGGGATCGGTGGTTCAACCACCATCAGCTGCCACACCAAAATTACAACAGGGTGTTCAAGCTTGAATACCAAAATGTCTCTGGAGCTAAATGGTATTCGAAAGAGTGGATCAAAGACGAATTAATCAACCCTATGATCGCAATTACCAGGCTCATTACTTGTCAAGGTAGGTACTCTATTTTTAAAGCCTGACATTTCCATCGTTTGGCCCATTTTCAATTCAACAAACCCCTGAATTTTCCCTTCTATTTGCTGAAAATCCTCGAGAAGATGTCTTCCCAGGTCTGCAAAAATTTGGCCAACCCTCACCAAAACTTATTTCACCATGGCCTCATTAATTTTTTTGTTTATATCATAATTGAAGAAACAGAGTAAACCATGGGAATATTTCCTCTTCTATTTTTTGAATCCCCTTCTCACAATGAAGACAAGTAAGAAATCAAGCGATATAGGGACTGCTACCCCACCTAATCCTCACTCTCCAAAAACCCCAAACCCTCCAGTTAAAACTATCTCCCAGTTTGATAAGAAAGCCAAGAAAATTATCGATTCCCCTATCACCTCATCTTGTAAGAAAATTAAGAAACCTGCTGATAATTCCCAATTACCTCCAACACCTATCAATTCTAAACCAAAAAAATTGCAAGATTCATGTAATAACGATTTCTTTCGGTTCCTACAAAGAGGAGAGGAGATAATAAATTCAAGGGGCAATCCTTTTGAAAAAGCAACAAAAGTACGAGTGCTGAGTAGAATATAAAACCTCCAAGTACTTTGAATTCTATTCAATTGTCTTCCGACCATGAGAGCCCCCACAAAAAACTTAAACAAGTTTCTGAAAAGGAGTCTAATCCTGATAAAGAGATCAAATATGAACCTATCAAAGAGATCAAATATGAACCTATCACACCAAGCCTTCCTCACAAAGAAATTATTACTCCCTCTTCTCATATTCCTACGCCTTATTCTAAAATTGACATACCTTCTACCAAAGAGCCTAAGACTTCCTCTCTTGAGCCATCTAATCAATCCCCAGATTTTGAGAAATTGCAAAAAGAGCATGCTCATCTGCTCCAACATCTGGCAGAACGAGAAACCGTGGATTGGAATTTGCACCATGACAATGTTGTCCTGCAAGAAAAAGTAAAATATGTTCAGTGATTGGTCAATCATATGACTACCACCAAAGATAGTCTCATGATACAATTGAAGCATCATAAAATGCCTAATATAAAGTCTCTAGGGCATGAGGGAGAGGCCTCTAAATCTAATCTTCCACTTCCTTCATGAGCATAGCTATGTCTAGTGACCCATTTTTGTTGCAGAGGGACCTTCAAACTCTTAGGCATGGGAGAAATGTTGATTTGTTGTTTTGACCTTTTTTTTCTGATGCCCAAATCTCTTTTTCATATGGAAGTTATATGCTCTATGCTTTTATTTATCTCTTTTTAAAAGGTATGATCAGGTTTTGTGCATCAATTCACCATGGAACAACATGAGGTATGTGTAATCATTGTTTTGTAATGGTTTATGTTAATTTTTCTCCAATTGAGTGATTACAATTTCCTAACATTTCTCATTTGCATGCAATAGGCCAAAAATGTGATCCAACCTTCCATCCAGTTCTTCATCCAAACCTTCATCCGACACTCAGAGCGCAGTGGAGTTGGAGGTTATCATATCGGAGGGATTCTATGGGTGAATGAGAAACATGGGTTTTGTACCTACTCATGCCCTCCAGCTATGGAACTCATCACATTCAAACTTGAGCAGTTGCATCTGTCGCTATTTTGAGCGCCCGAGGTTATTGGAGGAGCTCCGTTATGTTGATGAAACATTAATGAATTTATCTTTTTAGAGAGCGTCGATCCTTTCAGTGTTCGACCTATCAAGCTATGTACACACTCTATAAATATTTTCTAGTCTGTGCCACCAGACACATGATTTTTATATATACATACAGACATTATCTCGATTTTGTTGTAAAACTCTGTTTTGGTGATTAATATCAATGATGCGTTAATTTTTTGACTGCGTTTTTACATTGAAGTAGTGTCATGACCTTTTGGGGGGACCACCAGTGGTCTGGGTATCTTATGCATATCAATGTATATTCATATTTTCATATTTGGCTTTCATAACTTGCTAGTTTCAATTTACTTGTTTAAATTGATCATTGTGTATATCTTTTCTAACTTACAGTTCGCTTCTTGGATTGTATGTGTATCACAGARCATTCATATTTGYCCATACTTACTTGTTTATWTTATGATATATAATACCTTKTTATGMAGGTTGCAACTCAATTGTTTATAAGTTGTTTACTTATGCTATCATATCTCTTTGTTTATGTTTATAAAACTACAAATCATTCCATAGTTTGGTTACTTATGCAGTGATTCTCTTAGCCACATCTACTTTATTGAATTAGGTCAATTACTTTTTGTAKATTTACATAAACTGTTCACTTTATTTCCATCATTAGAATGCTAGAATCATAGTTGATTTTGAATTATGTCCTAGTTATGATTTTGAGTTATGATTTTTAATTAGTACTAGTTATGAGTTTATAGGCTTGCATGAATTATTAATTATGTATAGAGTGTTTTATAGTATCAGTGTGATAGAACAAGTGATTGATTTTGAATCTCTTATGCACAATGTTTGTAGACCATATGGATGACAAGAACATCTAATGTTGTTTTTGTGATGGAAAAGATTTATATAGACTGCCTTATCCATACTCTGCATTTCTTTGTAGAAGTTAGCATCTAGTTGATTCCATTTGAATTGTCAATAGTGATTATATTCCATCATGATGTAATTTTCCACTGTAGACACGATCATCACATTTGAATAATGTCACAACACTCTTGCTTTCAGTTAGGTAGATTAATGTAAAAAATAAGGTTTATCCCCTACAAGATAAAAGTAATTGTGAGTTTTTCTTTAAGAATAGAGTTCACTTTGTAAAGCTAATTTTGACAGATTGTTTACTTATTCAAACATTGCTTGTTCATTCAAAAAGTAGCTTACTTAGATTAAATAGTTCATAGTCCTAGATTGTTTAAATCTCATTAGTTAAAGGTTRMTTTGTCTAATTAACATAGAATATGTTGTTTAAATGGATTTTAAAAGTCATCTTTTAAAGTAGAACTGTAAATTRAAAAAGAGTGTTGATCCCTAGGGTAAACCATCCTTTTAACTAGTTAATCTTTCTGTTATCTTTTCTTTCTGCCTTGACTCATATTGTGTCACAACTCTAAGTTTACTTACCCTGGTTGAYAATYTAATTGAGGKAAATTAATACATATAGTTTACCCATCAAACATCAATTATTCAATCCCAATCATTAAGAAATCTCAATCGTGATTTAAACATATGTTACCTCATATATACACAAGAATGGCTAAAACACATGTCTTTTGAAGAAAATAGGCAAATAMTGCATATGTCTAAGSAAAAGTTGGTCAAGATATAGGACAAGATAAGGAAATTGGAGGTATAAAAAAGGAGACCCAACACTCATGAAATTGGATCTTATCCTTGTAGAATGGTGGCATTCCACTCAAAAAAATTTGAATCTTAACCTTCTTATCCTATATGAAACCCACATACCTCAAAATCTCCAATAATTTATTTTCATATTCCTCCATAGTCATGATTTCTAATTTAATATCAAATAATTATTTCATTTTCTTGTCATAATAGTGTTCTGACAAGTACTACTACTGGAAGTATTTCTCAAAAGTCTTCCAAGAACTTCTCTTCTCTTCAATATGCTTAACCTTCTCAGTTGGTATGATGTAAAGGAGACGCGACCTTACCCCGTCGCACTCTCCCGCTCACAGGATCATTCCAATTCTCTCTGTTGAGCCAAAGAAGCTCTTTAGATTCCCAAGTGGAATCCCTGTCAAACATGACCTGGTCCATAGGTCCTTCATTCACCTGCACGGCCTCTGCACCTGACCATGACCAATTTCCCCATAGGAAACTGTTGTTGGGCGTCGGGGCTTCGGCCTTCCGCTGTCACTAACCTCTGTCCTCGTGAATCCCTGATTCCCAAATTATCGATGAGCTCTTGGCTTCTATGCGCTAGCCTCCCTGGCTAAGCTTCCACCATATGACCACTACTCCCGTGTCCATGGCCTTACCTCCCTTGCGACCTAGCGACTCGCTATATCAAACTTTCGGTTCTCTAACCTCCGATATTCGAGGCATCAAAACTCCAAGGTGCACGTGTGACTTGACCTGTCCACACCGTCACTTCAATCGGGACTTCCACGCTATTACGACCTTGCCCCTTGCGACTTTGATTCCCTTGGGGTTGAACAACTTCTACACCAACTCCCGAGGTCCGAGGTGCCGAAACTCGCAACCTCTCTCCCTTGCGACTTTGCTTCTCACAAGGTCAAGTTCTCAAGACTTTTCTCACAAGGATCTGATGTAAGATCCCACGTGCAGATCCAGCGATCCTCCCACGATTCGGATCCATCGACTATCCACCT